>PVJC01048503.1:0-12504 GCA_004026665.1 Murina feae | reverse complement strand
CCCTGCCGCCTCTTACCCGCTCCCCGATGCCCCGCAAAGGGCCTGGACAGCTGCCAAGCAGGCCGCCGACCCCCTGCCACCTCTTACCCGCTCCCTGATGCCCCTCCAAGGGCCTGGGAAGCCCACCAAGCAGGCCACCAACCCCCTGCCACCTCTTACCCACTTCCCGGTGCCCTCCAACCCTGCCGCCTGTTTCCTACTCATGGGTCCTGGGTCCTGCGCTGTCCCGCCCTGCAGCCGCTCTGTGCACTCAGGAGGTCCCTCAGCCCGGCCTGTGCCCTCTCGCAGTCTAAGACCCCTCGGGAGATGTCCACCTGCTGGCGTGCCTGACCAGCCTGGGTGAGGGGCTTTAAGGCTGCCCACAGCTCCCATTGACCCAACATCCCAGCAAGGCTGGCTGGACGCAGGTTTCTGGAGTTTCTCTTCTATAATTGATACACTGTTCATTTAAGCTGGCTAACGAACCCTCCTCTCTGCTTCACCTCGCAGCATCTATAATGACACAATGTTACTTAGTGGTGAGGCCCGGGCTGCTCTTTCCTTCAGCTGCCGAGGATTCTATGATTGTTATATTGTTTCAAATCTGTGTTTTGCTAGAGCCAGTTTAATCGGAGCGGGCGCAGCTTCACTTTCGCTCCTGCCGCAATGGAAACGGCCGTTTACTCAGGTCCGTGAGTGGCGGCCTCCATGTTGGCTGGGCTAATTTGCATACAGCCGCTCTGATTGGCTGGTGGGCGTGGCTTACCTGTCTTGGAGAAATGGTTAATTTTACTATTTTGCTTTTATTAGTTTAGATACCTGCTTCCAGCCAGCCTTGCTGGGAGCTGGGGTGGCTGGGGGCTGTGGCCAGCCTGCAAACAGCCATCAGCCTCTCACCCAGGATGGCCCCACCCTCATGGGGTGAGGGTTCCTGCTTGGGGGCTGTGGCTAGCCTGCAAACAGCCATCAGCCACTCACCCAGGCTGGCCAGGCACCCCAGCAGAGACCCCCTACCCTGAAGGGAATGTAGCCAGTCTGAAAATGGCCCTCAGCTACTCACCCAGGCTGGCCAGGAACCCCAGCAGGACCTCCACCCTGATCCTGGACACCCTTAAAGGCAAACCAGCCAGCCTGCACCCATGCACCAGGCCTCTTATCTACTCTAATAAAAGAGTAATATTGAAATTAACCGTCTCTCCAGTATGCCTAAGCCATGCCCACCAGCCAATCACAGCAGCTGTATGCAAATTAACTCAGCCAAGATGGAGTCCGGCAGCCACAGAGGTGGGTGTGGTGCAGGGGGTGGGGCAGGAAGGGTGGGTAGCGAACCTCAGGATGGGCAGGGTGGGCAGGGAGGGTGGTGGGCCGTGGGGTGGGTGGGGCTGGCGGGGCAGACTTGGCCAGCCTGCAAACTGCCATCAGCCCCTCACTCAGGCTGGCCAGGCATGCCAGCAGGTGGACAGCCTCAAGGGGTCCCAGACTGTGAGAGGGCACAGGCTGGGCTGAGGGACCCCCTGAGTGCACAAATTATTGTGCACTGGGCTCCTAGTCCTATATAATAAAAGGGTAATATGCAAATTGACCCTAACAGCAGAACCACTAGGAATGACTGGTCACTATGACACACACTGACCACCAGGGGCCAAATGCTCAATGCAGGAGCTGCCCCTGGTGGTCAGTGCACTCCCACAGGGGGAGCTCTGCTCAGCTACAAGCCAGGCTGATGACTGCCAGTACAGCGGTGGTGTTGGGAACTCCTCCTGCCTCTTCAGCAGTGCTAAGGATGTCTGACTGCAGCTTAGGCCTGCTCCTCACTGGCAAGTGGACATCCCCTAAGAGCTCCCAGGCTGCCAGAGGGATGTCTGACTGTGAGCTTAGGCCCGATCACCTGGGGAGCAGGTCTAAGCCAGCAGGTGGACATCCCCTGAGGTTTCCCAGATTGGGAGAGAGCACAAGCTGGACTGAAGGACCTCCCCCCCCCCACCCGAGTGCACAAATTTTTGTGCACCAGGCCTCTAGTCCTCTATAATGACAGGCTAATATGCAAATTGACTGAACAGCAGAATGACTGGTTGCTATGATGTGCACTGACCACCAGGGAGGCAGATGCTCAACACAGGAGCTGCCCCCTGGTGGTCAGTGAGCTCCCACAGGGGGAGTGCTGCTCAGCCAAAAGCTGCGCTCATGGCTGGCGACTGCAGCAGTGATGGTGGGAGCCTCTCCCACTTCTGCAATAGTGCTAAGGTAGCTTAGCCCCAAGGGCTCCCAGACTGTGAGAGGGCGCAGGCTGGGCTAAGGGACCCCCTTGAGTGTTATATAATAATGTTATCAAAATGATATTTGAAGTGTCACACAGTTTAAACTTTGATGCACAAATTTTCATAGAGCTTCCCTGGAAATCTAGAAGAACTAGCTGTCCCTTCTTGCAGCATATTGGAAGTTCCTGACCCTAAAGCCACAGGAGGGGACTGAACTTCTTTAGGTTCTAACTTTTAGGCACTGCTGGGAAGGGAAATCATTGATAATTTTAATTTTCTTTTCCCTCTGAAATCACAGTGGACATCTTTCTGAGGTTTAAACCAGGGCATCCTACACCCGTCATTAGCTCCAACCCATTTGGGCTTGCTTTGGTTTCAGTTTTCTGATTTTTTTTCTTTGGAGAAAGGAAAACAAGAGCTAGGGGCATTGGCCAAACAAGTCCGGCCACTCAGTGGTGAGGTTTCCAGATAAGAAGGATCCGAAGGACTTCCCATGGGCGTGAGGGAAATCGCGCCCGCCATCCGGGGAAGGGGACCAGGAAATCACTTCTTGTTTTTGAAACGGCAGCAGGCTCTGTGGAATGGCTCTGTGAGGCTGGGAGCACAGGGCAGGGTGGCACCGGCAGGAGGGACGCCGAGCTTGGCCGCAGCTGCCTGAGACTCGCAATGAGTCCTGTTCGGCTCTTTCTTCAGCCTTGAGGCCCTCGAGGAGGCCGAAGGGCAAATGGCCTCCTAGTGGAAACCGGGAAGCGTTGAGGCATCTGGTGCTGCAGGAGCAGGTCTGGGGACTTCAGTGCTGGACAGGTAACAGGCAACCTCTCCTCCTGGGGTCTGTCTCGCTTTGCAGCAAGACCTCAGCAACGCTCCTCTTAAGGCATCTTCCAGTTAGGAATCTCTTTGCCTGATTTTCTGTTTTGTAGGATATGTGCAGCTGTGGCATGTATGTTGGATATGTACAGCTGTAGCATGCACATTGGAATATGTGCAGCTGTGGCACATATGTATCATGCATAGCGGTGGCATGTATGTTGGGAGCTTAAAGCGTGTGTGGTCAAGAGCATTGTGCGGCCTGTCGATTAAGTTGGGACTGTGCTTAGGGAGACTGAGTATCAGGCAATTAGCTGGGATCTTTTAGGTTTTTTCTCTATAATGGAATGCTTCTCCCCGGTCACCTTTTGTTTGTTAATAAATTTTCCTATCTCTGCACCAGAAAATACCATGAAGACCAGGGCATTAGTGAATCAGTAATGAGTGTTTCCATGGCCAGGCAGCCATGTTGCGGTTGCACTGACCAAGACGGCAGCTGCAGCCGTACGTAGCCAGAACACGGGGCATTTTGTCAGCTCAGGGTGGACAAGGGTGATCTCTGAAATGCTAAGAGTAAGCGCTACCTCCCACCCACTGACTGAGGGGACAGGAGTTTGCAGGCAGCCCTGGAAGGAAGTCAGGCAGGGCGCTGGGATTAAGAGCTGGCAGACTTGCCTGGAGCATTCGAGAAGGGAGGAAAAGTTCTCTGATCTGTGGTTGCTTGAACCTTGTTTTCTTGTACATTATAGAAAGCCAGGCCACGCCACTACTGCAGCTCAGCTTTTCCTGACATGAAACTTTTGGTCATTTGTTTTGAATTATACACCTAATATATGAACACTTGTACTGTAACAGACTATCTCCAAGCCCTCAATATGCATTATTTCTTCCCTTCCCCCGAATTAGATCGTCAATAGTTTGCTGTGTACCTTACTAGTTAAATGACTTATTGTCCCTCTTCCCAGCTCTTAGCACAAGCCAGGGCACACAGAAGGACAATAAATTTTCATTGTCCAATTCATGTATTGATCTTCTTCCCATTGGAAACATAAAATAATGCCTGGGGAATGTGGACAACTCTTTTAACACTTAAAAAAGTTTGAAAGAGCATTACTCAATTTTACCATTACTATTTTTGTGTTGGCTTTGGCTTTAGCAATTAATGATATCAAACACAGCTTCCCATGGATTAAACTCTAGATTAGCAAACTTGAGGTTTAGGTTTTTCTGTTGAGGACTATCAAAGGCGGCCTGTTCTGGCAATGAAAGGACAAAAAAAGACAAGAATGGAAAACTAACTGGAGAACAGAGAGACCCCTGGACTAAATGGTTGGCTCGGGGAATATAGGCGAGTATGGGAGAGACTCATTTTTCATTTCATGGGTAATACCTGTGTTTAACAGGGGTTCATTTTTATCTCTTTCAGCCTTCTGTAAAAAAAAAAAAGAAAGAAAGAAAAAATGGTGGCCATTGATCACTCCTTTTCCCTTACATTGTTATGAGTCAAGTGAATAAGAAAAACAGTCATTATTAACAAGCCCATGTGGCTCATGGAAAGTACAAATAAGCAATGTCGAATCCACGAACAACTGCAAAATACTTTCAGTTGCTATTTGGTATTTTCTTGTCCTTGCCAAGGTCTCTCCACTCCAAGCTCGAGGGTCATTGGCCCTGCTGATTTTGGACAATTGGTGCTGCCTTCTTGACCCTCCTGCCTTGGCGAGTCTCCCCCTCCCTGGCTAATAGGATTAATCACTTCTCCAGCCCAGCCCGAGGCTTCCCCTTCTTTCACCACATCACAGGTGAAACAGGTATCTTGTTCCCATTTTTTAAAATATGTATTTATTGATTTCAGAGAGAAAGGGAGAAGGAACGAGAGATGGAAACATCAATGATGAGAGAGAATCATTGATCGGTTGCCTCCCGCACGCCCCCTACTGGGGATGGAGCCTGCAACCCAGGCCTGTGCCCTTAGCTGGAATCAAACCTGGGACCCTTCAATTTGCAGGCTGACACTTTATCCACTGAGCCAAGTCGGCTAGAGCGTGTTCCCATTTTATGGAATGAAAAAAGAGATGCTCAGAGGTTGTTTCCCCAGGAAAGTACAAGGAATCTTTCCGGGGCACTGAGATGAGAAGAAACCCAGATGTCTGGCTTTGGTCAGCATTATGAGGATAAAAGTCAGGTGGGACAGAGAATTAAAGTGATAGAATTCTGGCAGCTTTGTAGCAACACAGACTCCAGGTTTGTTGGGAATCTGTAACTAGATCAAGTTATTGTCTGGTCCAGGTTTTAGCCAATTTTAACACCTGCTATCTAGTCGTATCTCTACAGAAACCTAACTCCCACCCCAACTCACCCGCCAAAAAGAACAATGCCCAGACACCTCCCAGGAGCAACTGAATCAGAATCTCTGGGGAAAGGGCATGGGCACGGAGATGGAATTATTATGTATTTTACTCTCCGAAGCGATTCATTACACAGCTGAGTCCTAACTGTCGGAGAGAAAATGGCTAAACCAGGCAGCAGAAGCAATCCCCCTTCCTGTGCCCGAAAATTGGGCCAGAAGTGCCTGCTGCTGTGAGCATCATGTGGAGGGGTCTGGTTGCTGCTGCCGCTGAGAGGAGCAGACACACCTCAGAGCTGCCCGTGAGAGCGAGGAGTTTTCCAGCCCCCAGGCAGGGCACTGCCCTGAGCATTTAGATTGGAACAGCCCCGCCGACTTCACTGCAGATACTGTGGCTCCTGTTCCTTGCAGATTTTACAAAATCAGATGAAATGTTCTAGGTAAACAGGATGTGCTCTTCCAGTGCCAAGTGACCGTGGGAGGTTATAGATTTTACTCAGTGTCGCTTTAACATGTTTTGTCCTGATTCCAAGAAAAAGAGGAAAAGAAATACTAATTATGCTTTGCTGATCTGCCATTTTCTCTGTTGACCTGAATAGGGATAGACAATAAATCAGGGCTGCTTTTGAATGATAAAATGTGCCCCTAGAACCTCTCCATCCCGACATTTCTTGATACAGTTTAAGTTCATCGGTGTAGTTGTTGCCTCCTCTATGCCCTGGGAGGCCCCTCTCAGCTTCTCTGAGTCTCCCCCCTTTCCATCTCCCTATGCCTGTGAGTTTGGGCACAGAATAGGTGCTGCAAGAAAGGCTTGTTGGGTGAAAAGTAGGTGTTGGCTGTAGATTCATTGTGAATTCACGAGTTAGTTGCCAGTTCAGCATTTCAGCCCATATTGTATGACTCTGGTTGTGATGGTTAAATTAATTAGAATATTGCCTATTTCTTAAAGTTTATATAACAGTAAAACTTGTTAAATCACAGCATAGTGCAGGAATCTCCACAGAAGAGACTTGCTATAGAATTAAAAAGGCAAATAATCCTTTCCTTTAAGCTTATACTCTTCATGGGCGGCAAGACTCAGGCATGGAAAATTTAATAACAGGCAATAATTACTGAGTGTGCTCAGTGCTCTATAAAGATGAACTCACTCAGTTATTCCCGTGATCTTATACCTTAGATGCTATTCTAGTCCCTGTTTTTTAGATGAGGGGACACAATTCTAAGGAAGGTGCCTGAGACACACTCAGCTAGTGAACAGAAGAGTCAGGATTCCAGCTCAGACAGTCTCATTGAGTCCATGCACTCATTACCGTGCTGCACTGGACACCCACAACAGTTCTGTAGAAAGACCCGCATGGCTGGGCCAGAGGAGTGTCTGAGGAGGGACACGCAGTATATTCTAGAAAAATATGTATCACTAGGAAAGAAAAGAGGCAGTGTGCTCTAAAGGCGAGAAGTTCAGACCTTGGCAGCAGACTCAGCTACTTACTGTGTGACATGCATATCTTCTTTCATTTACCCACACCTCAGTTTCTTCCCCTGGAAAGTGGGGATAATGTAACTCTAACAACAAAGGATTGGAAGAAGTAAATGAGCTTAGTGCATGCACAGTGCTGAGCCTCATGCCTGACACAGAGCAAGGGCTTGATAAATGATAGTAATTATTGTTACTCAGTAAGGTAAGGCTCAAAAAGGAGGAATAGAGCAGTCCAGTGGCCAAGAATAGTATAGAAGAAGCTGAGCTATAGCAATCCATTCAACCAATAATTATTATTAATACTTATGGCATATTTTGCAAAGGAAGGTACAATATAAGTTTGTGAGCGGGCCAGCATGCTCTGTATCCAAGTGCTATGGGAGGAAAATATGGCACATCTGGGTTTACATGAGGTTGTGGTGATCATGCTTGCCAGGTGAATTGGCTCAAGTACTCTCTGGGCATTTGAGGTTTAATGTAGTATAGTAGCAATCTATGAAAAATAGTGGTGTACACAAATTAATCAGCCTGTGCTGTGATCGGTTATAGGGCAGAGAAGAAAGCAGGGAGGGGGCCCATTGAGGAGATTCCTGCAGTCACCCATGTGTGAGATGACAATGTCCACACCAATGTTGTGGCTAAGGGAAAGCAGTGGAGTCATGAGCAGGACTTAGTGACTGGTTGACTTAGTGCCCCAACTTGTGCCCTCGATTCTTGTGTCTAAGGACACCTGTGGGGGTTGTGAGCCAGGAAACTGTGAGGAAAGTCAGTCTTCGGTAAATCTGAGCAGAGGTGGGATAGCAGACAGCATTGGGAGAGAAGGAAGCGTGTTCCTTGTTAGATGAGTTGAATTTAGATTTAGTTGGAAATAGCACAGTTGGAGAGAAGCTCCTACTATTTAGCAAAGAGGTCAGGGTAGAAATACAGTTTAGGGAATTGTCACATTAATTGATAATCAAAATGGTGGAAGTGGACAAGCTTCATAGAGCAAGGATGTCGGGAGAGATAAGTCACAGATGCAGGTTTTGGCAGGTTCACAGTGAAGCGCTGGTAGAATGAGGAGGACAGAGTCACAGAAGGAGGAGGGAAAGGAGCAATGTGGAGCAATGAGACTCTGGAGAGGAAAAGGGGTCACCGGGAAGGGGGAGGCACTACATGGTGTGAGAAACCAATAAGTAACCAAGGAGTATGAGGACTAGTGAAGAATGCTATCGGGTTTGTCTTTATAAAATACTCTCATAATGAAGTGAAAACTAAAGTGAGAATGTCCAGATTAAGGAAATCATGGAATGGCCATGATTTCTCAGGGTACTTCTTTCATTTTGAGTAGTGCATACACATCATTCTTAAAGTCAAACAAAATTCCTCTTAAGAAAAATGAAAATTTCAGAGACATGAAGTCAGTGGTCAAGGACAACAACTCCTGGACTCTAGGAATGGAAAGAAGAAACGGCTAAGATGGCCTACTAATTATTAAAAAGCTGGGATATTTTTTAAATATATTTTATTGATTTTTTTACAGAGAGATGGGAGAGGGATAGAGATTAGAAACATTGATGAGAGCGAAACATCGATCAGCTGCCTCCTGCACACGCCCTACTGGGGATGTGCCCATAACCAAGGTACATGCCCTTGACCGGAATCAAACCCGGGACCCTTGAGTCCACAGGCTGACGCTCTATCCACTGAGACAAACTGGTTAGGGCAAAGCTGGGATATTTTAAATGATACAGTAGCTCCTGCCCTGAGCCTGGAGGATTGGCCTCCACACCTCCGTTTCAGCCACCTCGGACCCTCCCACAGACGTCTCCACTATCTAGCCACGTGGGCCCCAGGCCTCTGCTCCTGCACAGGGACAGCTCTGATTGGCCCATTAGGATTATTATAAAAATACTCCAGTGTTATTTTGAATCTCATCTAACAAAGAACCACTGAACTATAAGACTTGGCCTCACACCCAAGCCCTCTGATGCTCTATGCAGCTCCCCGCCACCGCAACTGGAACGAACCCCAGCATTGTTTGGCCAGGGCTGAGGGAGACCCCTCCGAGGTAAATGAAAGTAGCAAGATACATGAGATAAAATCAGAGTAAGGAACTCAGTGTTTTCATAGAGATGGCAATCTCTGCTTAAAGGTTAAAATCTTCCAGAGATTTTACAACAAGGACAGAAGGAAAAAAGGTTATCAAGGCCGCACACATGTGTGGTGTGTTTTGGAAAACTTGACCCCATTGTGTACAAACAAATGTCCCTCTGTAATCTGATAGCACTGAGTCACCTAACACAATGCTGCTGCAGGACCTTATTTCAAGGCAAAGGAAAATGAAATAGGAAAAACATTTCAAGGCAGGTCTTAAATTGGTATTGTGTTTCGTGTTTGTGTTAAATAAATGTTTAGTTTATAGTTCTGCATGTGTGAGGGATGAATCATCCAATTAAATAAGGTCAGCAAAGATAAGTCTTACTACCTCTGTGGTTGAAAATACAGACCTATGAAGGCAGGCTCTTAAAGTTATACTTGAGGATTTTTCATCTGTATGTCTGCAATTCAGAACGGTGGCTATACTCTGTCCTTATTGCAACTCTATGCCTCATGGAGATGAGCAAAGAATAATAATCGCACTGAAATTTGGAATGAAAGTCCTCTTGAAATTTGGTATTACCATCCATTATTAAGAGAAACTCTGCTTTGAATTATCCTCTAGTAGTAGAATGGTATATGTGCCTATCTATTTGCAATCTCTCCACTAATCTCTATTTTGATTCAGAAATACCTATTTAAAACATAGCCACTTGAGTATAGTCTGTATCCCTGAACATAGGGAAATATGCTCTTCGCTTGTTTCAAAGAATATAGTAACTTGTCTAGTTAGCCAAGCACAGGTCAAGGTTTAGTAAAAGGCATGGCTTCTTTTGATATTGTCCTAGGATGCAATACAGTTAGTTCTTCTCTAAAAGGAAAGCCATGATATAACTGTGTGACATCAAGGTTAAGCAATTTATACCTGGGATGAACCACACTCTTTCTCTCTTCCACCTTGCAACCAGATTTCTTCATCTTCAAATTCTCACCTCCTACACTCTGCAACTTTTCCCGATATAATTTTCTCCCCCATCACCCTAATGAGATCTCTCCTACTAAGAACATTCTCTCTCCAAATCCAATGCCAACTCAGTCCTTCCCTTAGCAGAGCTCTCAGCACCGTTGGACATAGTCGACCACACTCTGCTCCTTGAAAACGTGACATTCCCCGGTTCCAGGCTTTCTTCCAGCCTTGTTTCCCTCCTGCCTCTCTGGTCTTTCATTCCCAAACATCGTGAGTCAATCATCTTCCTTGAACGGACCTTTGATTGTTGAAATTCTGTGGGCCTGGGTTGTAGCTCTTTTCTACTCTCTCTGCTGTCTTCCTAAACTATCTTACCTACTCCTGTGATTACAATTACAACGCTTGTCTGCCTAGCTTCTGCTCACCTCACCAGTCCCATCTCCTAGCATGCTCCGCTTCGTTTTGGGGTCCCAGCCACTCTGACCTGCTTACAGCAACTTGATGGTGCCATGTGTTTTCCCACTGCAGGGCCTTTGCACATGATCATCTTTCTGCCTGGAATCTTCCCCCTCCTCTCCCTCCAACCTCCCCTTTTGTTTTCAGCTAACTCCAACTCGTGTTTCAGGTTTCAGCTCGATTAAACACTTCCTCTGAGACACCTTCCACAAATTCCCAAGGCGGGGTCATATTCTTCTCTCAATAGGCATTGTTAGACAGTCCAGCACAGTGGTGAACATGATGGCCTCTGGAGTTAGACTTCTAAGGTTTAAATTTTGCTTTCGCCCCTTACCAGCTGTGCATTTAGGGCAAGTTAATCACTCTGTGGCTCAGTTAATTTGACATCATGCTATAAATTAGATATTATCTTTAGAATCCCTTCTAGAAATTATTGTGAGGATTAAAAAATTTGCCCTAGCTAGTTTTGCTCAGTGGATAGAGCATCATCCTGTGGAATGATGGTTCCCAGGTTCAATTCTGGTCAAGGGCACATGCCCGGATTGTGGACTCAGTCCCCAGTGGGGGCATGCAGGAGGCAGCCGATCAATGATTCTCATCATTGATGTTTCTATCTCTCTCTCTCCCTCCCATTCCTTCCTGAAATCAATAAAAGATACATATTTTAAAAAAATTTTCACACAATCAGTGTTCAGATCAGTGCCTGGTACCTAGTGAATGCGAAGCAAATATTAGTATTATGATTATCTTTCTTGGTAGCACTTTCACAGTCATAATTAAACAATAAACTGAGTAATCGATAGTGTGGCTCTCTGGTCTTTAATAGAGCTCATCTACTTAGACTCTAAGCTTCATGGGGACGGGGACCATTCTCTTGTTTTCTGCTGTTCCCCAAGCACCTAGAAAAGCACCTTGGGACTTAGTAGGATTTTATAAATTTTTGTCCAGTGAATACTTGGGTGAGCTGATAAATAGACTTGCTTCATATAATACTGTACAACAATAAATATAATGTGAGGAGGAAGGGTGAGAGCCTAGATAAAGGGGGTGATTAGAGGAAGTGGGTGCTGTTTACAGTTGAGCAGATCATGGGATCTATTGCCTGGCCATTGAAGAGTGGATAGAATTTGAGTACACAGTGATTATTCTGGGGCTAAGGAGCACAGAAAAGTGGAGATTAACAAAGCAAGTAAATGGCAGAATTATTTTGTTTTTGCCAAACACTGAGAAATATTTTGACAATAATAATTACTACTCCCCCCACTGTGACCCAAATTAATTCTCAAGTATTAGTTTTTGCAATTTTACTTTGCAAAAACACTTGAACACCTCTTGCACTATTTTAAATTATGGAAAAGCAACCAGCTTCAGTAATGAAAATATCTCTTTTAAATATACCAGCTCTGAAAAATAAAATCCAGGCTATGGAGGGCCTTGATATGAGTGAAAGTAATTGTCTTTATTCTGAAGGCAATGGGGAGCTAAATAGAAGGTAAAATGAGATCTGGAAAATCAACCTTGTGCTCGTGAAGACAATGGGGCAGAGATGAAAGGAGTGGAAGCCATTGCAATGGTGTGCATGACAGGCAGTGAAGGCCTGGAGAGTGTAGTCAGAGGTAGATGGTCAAAGGTGATTGGATAAATATAACAGTTAGTTATGATTAGGTTCAGAAGCCTAAGTGAGGTTACACTGGATTTGAAAAGTTATAAGGAATTTTAGACTCTTTGAACAGTAGTAGGGTCTTCAGAGGCCAACTCTTACACCCCAATTTTGAAATCACTGAGTGCAGTCAACTCCCTGGATTTGCAGATAACAAAACAGACTCCAAGAGGTAAAGTGACTTGCCCTAAGTCACACAGTTAATTAGTGGCATAGTGGGCCTAGAACTCAAAGTTACCAGTTGCCTGGTCTAGTGACCATATAGAGAAAGTTTTCCATTTATTCTTATTGCTATCCCACCAGGAAGATCTCATAGCCCAAACGGTACCTATCCATAGTAGCATGGACTGCTTGCTTTTTAATTTTGCCGCTACCACATATCAGCTATGTGGCCTTGTAGAGTTATTCTTTCTTCTAACCTTCCATTTCCAGATCTGAAAAGTAGTGATAATTTAGTGGTAGCATCGGATCACT
>PVJC01048502.1:0-12978 GCA_004026665.1 Murina feae | reverse complement strand
ATTCTGATGCCATCTTGAATATCTTTGCTTTTTATTCTTTATTACAGCCTAAACCTGTTTGTCTGTTTTGTTTTTTGGTTGACAACCCCATAGATTGTGATGCTGGACACATTGTAAATGCTGAATGACCATTAATTATCACCATTGTCATCTGCAGCATTATTTACCCATAGTACTTCTCCCCAGACCTGTTCTGTCTGGCTGGTTGGCCATGCTCCATGTATTCTTTCTCTTGCCTTTATTTAAAAAAATAACAACAACAAACTCTTTGTTCTTTCATAGAGTCCTGCTCTGTAATTTTCAAGGTGACTGATCCTTCCAAGATGAAATAGTTCATTCTGGGGTATAAGTATTAGGTAATTTACATTTCACTTGGGGTTTCTGATGACACTGTTCTTAAGGTGAAATCATTAATGTGGATTTCAAGTTGTAGTGCTCTGAGCCTCAGTGGAATAAGGCTTGGGTGGGTTGTGGTATAGTCAGGACTATTTTTATGCATAAATTTAGCTTTCTGGTAAAGTTTTGTTGGAATTATAATAATAGAAAACACATAGTAATTATTTTGTGCCAGATATTGTTGTCAGCACTACATATTATTTCACTTAATCCTCAAAACAACCCACGAAATAGGCATTATCCTCATTTTAACCAAGAAGTAAAGCAGACAAGTTAAGTAGTTTTCTCAGGGCTAAAAACTAGTAAGTGGTAGAACTGGGATCTGTGCCAGGTTATATTCTTAACAACCACACTATATTGCCTCTGTTTGATGAGAAGGTTGTCTTGGATTTTTAAAGTTAATATCAAACTGATCTTTAATAATAGAAATTTAGAGCATTAACTTTTGTGAGGTTACGTGATGTCAGAAAACTGTCCCAAACTGTAGTTTTTGTTTCAACATTTCAGTAGCTTTTATTGTTTCAACATTTTATTTACTTTTAGTAACCAGCACTATAATTTTCAAACAATAGTCTATGACTAGGTAGTATAAGTAATATGATTAATAAGGCTTGAGGCAGAAATCAAAATGCCTATGTCCTTTTTTAAACACTCCTTTATTAACACAAGAAACTCTTAAATAATATGAACTTTAATTTTTAAAGAAGTCCTTATGGAGCAAAATAAAAATGATATGTAGTCTCTACAAACCATGTCATGCAAAAATGGTTGAAAGAATTAAGGTTGTTTTACCTACAGAGACAAAACATATAGACATAAGTAAGTGTTATGTTTGAGCATCACATGAAGAAGTGGGATTAGGTTTGCTCTTTTGGATTGAAGGGCTAAGGTAGAGCTAATATATAAAAGTTGTAGGGAAGCCCTAACTGGTTTGGCTCAGTGGATAGGGCGTTAGCCTGCAGACACAAGGGTCCCAGGTTTGATTCCAGTCAAGGGCATGTACCTTGGTTGCAAAAACATACCCAGTGGGGCGTATGCAGGAAGCAGCTGATCAATGTTTCTCTCTCATCGATGTTTCTAACTCTCTGTTCCTATCCCTTCCTCTCTGTAAAAAATCAATAAAATATTTTTAAAAAGTTGTAGGGAAAGTAGATTTTGGCTCATTGTAAAGGAGAATTTTAATAAATAGCTATTACTTAATGAAGCAAAGTTCCTTATAAAGTGTTTTATTGTTACTACAATATATTTGGGGAAATAAAACTTTCTGAGAGCCCAGCCTGTGTTGCTTAGTGGTTGAGCATCAACCTATGGTCTGGGAGGTCACAGATCAATTCCCGGTCAGGGCACATGCCTGGGTTGCAGGCTTGGTCCCCAGTGGGGATGGTGCAGAAGGCAGCCAATCCGTGACTTTCTCTAATCATTGATCTTTCTCTCTCTCTCTCTCTTTCTCCCTTTCTCTTCCTCTCTGAAATCAATAAAAATACTAAAAAAAAAAACTTTCTGAGAGATGGTTATTAGGAAAAACTTTGTAAATATGTTTTGTTAGCTTTAATTAACTTTACTCCTTCAACTCTAAAAGTTGGTTCTAGAAGAAAGTGGTCTCTTTTGTACATACATACGCCATTTATTAAGTTCTAATTATTGTCTCAGATCTATTTTATTTGGACCACTACTCAGAAAAATCTCTTTTCTGTGGCTGATGGCTAATGCTCTCCTTTCAAGTGGCCTCTCTTGTGTATTCTGCCCTTTGCCTCCTGACTTAACCTGGAAAACCCAAGAGACTTAATCTTTAGATCTGAGAGAGCACTAAAATCCCACATCTCTGCCTCACCCCCACCCCCAGGAGAAGGGAAAGTGTCTATCTTAGTCTCTTGGCTGATTGACTGAACCTCCTGTCATCCCAGCATTTTCCCTAAGCAACTACTCTGAAATGGAGGAAGATAGGATTATAAAGTGAGATAATCCTGTAAAACAGAAAATGGAACATATTTTGAACTTTTCAATATCATAAGGTAGACTTTGGTATGGCCCATAATCACTTCTAGAATTTTTTTTCTTTTTTGCCCTTTTGGATTCAGGCAAAATATGTTACCTCTATCTTGAAAGCATGGTTTTGTTAAAGAATTCTTGTTTCTATGAGGAGAGCAAACTTCAGTAAGAGCTCTTGAAATACGTTCTTTAAGATAATGCTTAGACAAAGTTGAGATTAGAGGTGCTATTTCATCTGCTATCTCTTCTGATAGTATCAAATATTCCCTCAATTTATAATTTATCAAATTTCAGTATCCCATGATAGAAGAACACATTGATTAAATTCTCAGGAAGAGATGGTACCTCTGTGTCAGACTGGAGGCTAGTGATACTTTAAGCAATTTAAAATATCACTCTTGGAAATATACAATAGTTTGTTGGTTGAGGAACCTTTGATAATTCTTTTTTTTTTTTGTAGTCAAGCCAGCTCCTTCCCCATTCACCCTTAGGTTTCTGTTAGATTGTTTCTTCTTATCTCATATGCATAGCTCAGTATTATGTACCTCCAGACTCAGGTCAGTGCTTCCCTTTATAAATGCCCTGGGAAGGAGGATGGCATGTTAGAAAGGAGTAGGAGATGTGTTATAATTTTTTTTTTACTAACCACACTAATGAATTATGGCTAATAAGGAGAAATTAATCCTTCAAAGCAGATTCCATTTTATTGAGGCTTGACTGTAACTATAATCCTTCACTTGGAACTGTTAAACAACAGTCCACATTTTCCTATTTATAGTTTACACCTTTTATTTCCCTGTCTGCCATCTTGTCTAGAAGCTAAGGGAGCCAAAAGCAGATCAGGGAAGAATCTAGAGCCCAACTAATGTCTGATTGGCTCAGTTTCTCCTGAATACATGAGAAATGACTGAAGAATCCACAAAGAGCTGCTTTAAGGGAAAGATGACTATGTTTTTTTTTTTTAACACTGATTGCAAACTGAGGTTTGGAAAACAGGAGAGTGGAGTTATAATAGCTGCTGGAAGTGGCATTCCATTTTTACATGAGTCATTTGAGAGAAGCCAGCTGCTTCTGAACTGTTTTCACTCTTTCCTGCACCTGTGATAAGGAAACCTCTATTAACCCGAATGCTGGGGTATGAGAAGAAGGAAAGCATGGGAGGTTTTGATTAGTAGCATTTTTCAATGTTACTTACAAATTCTGTTTTCTTTCTCTCTTTTAGTTAAATTATTTCCAAAATATTTTTCTAAAAACAACTATTTATTGGGGCTCAAATGGGTCAGTGCTTCCCTTTATAAATGCCCTAGGAGGAGGGTGGCATGTAGTATCCTGATTATACAAATGTGGAATCTGAAATTCAGAAAGCATAAGGACATTTTCCAAGGTCATGCAATAAGGAAATAAGACAACAGTGGTCTGAAGCCAGAAGTTTTTGCTCTTGCTCAGTCCTCTATGCCATATGATGGTCACGTTCAACCTTAGGGCTCCATTTTAGTGTCAGGAACTACCTAAGTGCTGGGGTTAAGTTCCTCCATTTGACTGAGTATCCTCCATAATCAAGTCCTTAACTAGAGTCTGTTAATAGAGGGGTGGTTGCTGTTTAAAAGATACAGGAGTTAAGATTGTAATATTTGCGAACACTATAGTCTAACTAGTAGTCCATTGTGCAATATCGCACACAGTAGGCCACCCATCGCTTCCGCAGGAGCCGGCAGGAACCTCAGTATGCCACCAGAGCCATGCTGCTTCCACAGGAGCTAGGAGAGACCTGCACTAATTCTGCAGGAGGCGGAAGCGAGCTTTTGGTGCCCACGGGAGCTGGGAGGGAGCCGCGCTGCTTCCATGGGAGACAGGCCTGCTGTCTCCTCTCTGGACCTGTGCTCAGTTGTGGAGGCTGTGGGCTGGCTACCCTGTCCCTGTCTGTGTCCGCTTCGGCTTCAGGAGGCCAGCCTGAGCTGGGGCACAGCAGCTCGCCAGCCCCCTGTCTCTGTCTTCGTATCCATTCTAGGCCTCACCTGTGTGTGCAACCTCCTCCTGTCTGGTTGTGACCCATTATGGCATCCCAGCCTAATTTGCATATTTCCTCTTTATATAGATAGAAGGAACAGGATACACATACGCACTAATTTTTTTAAATCATTAACTTCTTTGCCAATAGACAAGAGCAAATCCTTACACAGAAGTGAAAGTAGTTCTCTGTAGAATTGCAAGTTCTACTTTTCAAATGTTCCATGACCCCTTAAAGCTAAACACCATTTCAAGGATGCTTTAAACAGTAATTAAAATGATTTTACTATGATGTCAAGGCCTGCTGCAGGATATATCATGAGAATACCCAGGAATCTACTCTATCCTAGCCAGTCCACTACTTTTGGCACAATATATGATGTATCTCAATTTCAGATGCATTTTCATTGAAAAATAGAAATGTTCCTGATAAGTTTCCCAGTGAATACCAACTTTTGTCAGTTAAATAATTGTTAACTTGTGTTTGCAAAGCTATTATTAAAATCCTGTGATTAATCCTGTTTAAAATAAAGCAAATGAAACCCCCAATTGAGTTGTTTCCGTAAGTTTAAAGTTTTATCTATTAAACAGTTTAAGGTAGAGCAGATCAACACACATACACAAAACACACATACAAAAAACAAAATTTTAGACAGTCTTCAATTTATTGTAATGGTGTTTGAACTTTCTTTCAAACTATAGTCACAAATGCCAAAGGGCTGTGGAGGAAAGAAGAGATAGATTCTTAGAGAGGCTAATGTTCCTCAGCAATCTGAACAGTGCAGTTTTTATGTTTTCTTCTTGAGGATAAATGGCAGGTCAAGTAATTTTTGGTGTGCTGGATTTCTGAGAAATACCATGGGAATTCTGATTATAATTCAACTAGAGGCTCCGTGCACGAAATTCATGCACTGAGGGGGGGTCCCTCAGCCTGGCCTGCACCCTCTTGCAGTCTGGGAGCCCTCAGGGTTGTCTGACTGATGGGCCAAAGCCGTCAGTCAGACATCCTTATCATTGCTGCGGAAGCAGGAGAGGCTCCCACTATTGCCTCTGCACTCGCCAGCCAGCCATGAGCCCAGCTTCTGACTGAACAGTGCTCTCCCTGTGGGAACACACTGACCACCAGGGGGCAGTTCCTGCATTGAGCATCTGCCCCCTGGTGGTCAGTGCATGTCATAGTGACCAGTCATTCTGCTATCATGCCAAAACTAGCTCTCCAACATCCCCCAACGAGTTCTGGATTGCGAGAGGGTGCAGGCTAGGCCAAGAGATCTCACTAGTGCATGATCAGGGCCGGAAAGGGATGCAGGAGATTGGCCAGTTGGGAAGGGACCATGGGAGGGCTGCAGGGTGTGTCCAGCCTGTCCTGCTCAGTCCCAATCAATTGGACCCCAGCAGCAAGCTAACCTACTGGTTGGAGCATCTGCCCCCTGGTGGTCAGTTCATGTCATAGTAAGCAGTTGAGTGGCCTTAGCATATCATTAGCATATTATGCTTTGATTGGTTGAATGGCTGACTGGACACTTATCATATTAAACTTTTATTATATAGGACATAACAGAGGCTGTGTGGTAAGACTTAAGATGTCCCCTCTATTAAAGAAATCAGGGACCATATTGTCATGCACTAATTTAGCAAACATCTCCAGTGCCTTCTCTAGCACTGAGCACTCTTTCTGTGGGTTCCCACATGATGGAATTTCTACCAATGACCCCCAACAGCTCCTCCAAGGAGACACGGCCGACAGATGCTGCACTGGCTTATCTGACTCTTAGATTTGTTTAGTTTTGTTCATTTGTACATTTCTTATAGTGGAATCTGTGTCTGACATGCTAGACTTGGACCATTTCACATTAACAAAAAGATCTGAGTCTCTAGGCCCCTAAGCAAGATGGCCTCTGCAAGCCCTCCTGGGAGATCTGACAACTGCCCATGGGGACCATGGAGAATGGACCTGTCATCTCCTCAGACAAACAGTTGGCAAGAGTCACATGTTAACCAACATTTAGAATTCAGAAAACACTGTACAGGGTCCAGGGTGACTGGTGTCCATGGTGGGAAGACCCCAGTGGCCCTGGTGTTCTGCTTCATGTGAACGTTTCCTCTCGAGTGTGGGAGAGGCCATGGCTGCTCTTAACAGCCCAGCCCGGGAACTGGGATGTGACACCCGTGGCTCCCTGTGGCCTGCCCTGTGCGGTTGTGGCAGCCATGGGAGGAGGCCCCCTTGGGGATTGGAGAAGCCATGGCAAAGAGCCGGGGTGGCCTCTAGGACCTCAGGGGGTCTCTGTCCACAGCCAGCATGCAGCTGGGCCTCTAGTCAGACAGTCCCCAGAACGGGTTCAGCCAGCATCCTAATGAGTGTGGGCCAGAAGCTTCACTGCTTCCTGCAGCCTTGCACAGTATGTGAGAGCTGGAGCAGAGGGTCTGCTAAGCTGCCCCACTCTGACCACAGGACCTGTGAGACCCAGGCCTGCTATTGGCTGAGTCCACGGGCGTTTTACTGCCCTCACTGCCCTCTGCCACCACCTCCCCTCTCGTGCAGCACCACTGTCTGTCTGCACAGCTCCCATGTTCCTGCACCACTCAGTGTTTCCCCCCGCTCCATGTATTTCTGAGTGCACCTCACTTTCTGAAGTGCTGGCCTCAACCTCCCTGTCACTTACTCTCCACTTGCCCGCTCATTGGCCACAGAGCCTCTGACCCCATCCCCTGGGGGCCAGTTTCCATCCTCCTATAATGAACGACCACACACATGGGCTGACAGCAGTGCACGCTGATGGACTTGCAGTTCTGTCGGTTGGGACACAGTGGAAGCACTGGGTGTGGCAGGTGCATCTCTCCTTATGGGCTCAGGAGAACCACTGGCTCTGCATCCAGTCTCTTTCTTCAGCAGCAACAGTTGAGCCCCTCACACTTCCTCAGGTCCTCCTTCTGCCTCCTTTGGCCCCCATACGAGGACTCCTGCAATCACAGAGGCCCAGGGATTCAGGGCACTCTCCCATCTCAGTCAGCTGAGGCACCATTGCAATATTACCCATTTAGCTTTGTGTTTAGCCTGGTAATGCCTGGGGACAGGATGCAAATTTCACTGCTGGTTTTCCTGCCTTCACACATTGTGAGAGCTGTAAATTCAAACAATGGTCTGAGGCCTCCCTGAAGCCTGGGTTTCACCCTCCAGGGGACATACACCTTCAGGAGATCTTGAAACACACAGAATGCTTATATCTAAGGACTCTGCCTATGGGCTCCCTGGCACTGGGCATGCCCTGAAGATATATTTTAAGGGAGGACATTCAGTGGTTCACAAACCACATTATAAAATGATGGTTGGGTCCACCTTCTTGTGAAAACATCTCCCAGTTTGGCCTTCACTATTCACATCCTCTTATTCTCCTCTCACAACCTGAAGGGGTTGGAAAGTGCAGTTGTGATGATGAGCTGAGCAGTGAGAGTGCTAGAGCCTCTCAGAGCTGGTGCCAGGCCTGCAGGGCAACGGGCAGTGGGGCAGTCACTGTGTCAGCCTCCAGCAGCAGTTGTTTCAGGGGCTCTGCTGGGTGACTCCCTGGTGTGCATCAATGGTCTCAATGGGAGTCCCAAATTTCCCAATAAATCTCCAAACAAAATTAATTTTAATGGCTTTAATTAGCCTTAATGGACTATTCCTATTAGTACCTGCCCTTTTGTGAGGTTGTTGAGGAAATACTTAGAGAGTAACAAACCAACAGGCCAATGAGGGAAATGATTGGTCCAAAATCTTTTGAAATTAATTGCCTGTGTGCTATCGATTCACATCTCCTTCTGTGTGCAGTGCACACACTTCATCTGGAATGGGGCAGAAAACCTGGAGGAAGCACAGGGAGAGCAGTTACTGCTGGTTCTGTAGAGCAGTAACAGCACTCAATGGCATGCTCCTTTCTTCCTTGTGGAGCGTCTAGGGAGGGGAAGTGGCTGCAGTGCCCAAGGCCAAGTTCCAGGAGGCCAGCAGTGCTATCAGGATCATGCCAGTGGTGCTGGTCCATTGGTGCCTGTCCTGTCCTCCGGAGATTTTACCTGCAGGATTACTAAGGAAGCCAGTCCCCAGTTCTGCTCCGCCTCTGCCACCAATTGATTGGAATCTGAGGGCTGGGAGGAGGGACCAAGAGGCCTGTCCTCCAGCTGCTTGACAGTCCCCACGTCACTCATTTCAGTTCCATTGATCAGAGGATGGCTAACAGAGAACCCGAGTGAGCACCACTCACTCACTCTGGTTCCCTGTTAGCCATCCCCTAATCAATTGGAGTCTGCAGATCAGGGAGGGACCAAGCTGGGTCTGCCTTCTACCAGCTCACCAGTCACTGCTGCCATGGATTCATTAGGTCTTGAGGGATCGGTTCCAGTGTTAGCCATCCCCTCATCAATGGAGCCTGAGGGGTGGGGGATGGACTGGGGGTATGTTCAGTCATGATGGACCCAGGGTTTTTATATGTATACTAGGGGCCTGGTGCACAAAAATTTGTGCACTCGGGGGGGGGGGGTCCCTCAGCCCAGCCTGTGCCCTCTCACAGTCTGGGACCCCTCAGGGGATGTCCACCTGCTCCTGTGCCTAGCTAGCCTGGGTGAGGGGCTGATGGCTGTTTGCAGGCTGACCAAGCCCCCCAGTGGGACCCTTACCCCATAGGGGTGTGGTCAGCCTGGGTGAGGACTTGAGGGCCGTTTTCAGGCTGCCCACAGCTCCCATTGACCCAACGTCCCAGCAAGGCTGGCTGGAATCAGGTTTCTGGGGTTCACTTATCTTCTATAATTGAAACTTTGTTACCTTGAGCAGAGGCCTAGGCAGGCAATGAAGCCTCCTGTTTGCTTCAGCTCCATGGCTTCTATAATTAAAATATTGTTGCCTTGAATGGAGGCCATAGCCGGCCTAGACAGACAGTTTACTCCTAGTGCAATGGAAGCCTCCTCTTTGCTCTAGCTCAGTGGCTGCTGGCCACCATCTTGGCTGGGTTAATTTGCATATAGCTGCTCTGATTTGCTGGTGGGTGTGGCTTGGCTGGTGGGCGTGGCTTAGGTGTAACAGAGTGGGGGTCAATTTGCATATTACTCTTTTATTAGATTAGATATATTAGAATTAGGTCAGGCTCACGAAGCATTTTATGTTTAAAAGTATAGTATAGAGTGCCTGTGTAGTTTTGTTATGAAGGAGAGTGTTTAAGACATGGTTTAGAGGGAAAATTACAAATGGAATTCTTTAGTAAAACTGGAGACAGTCACCTTTTTTTGCTGGAGCCATACATTTTGATGGTTAGTTAAAGTTAAGCATTTGTTTCAAGGGAAACAGAGGTTCAGTAATCTTCAAAGTGATCCATTCAGAAGAAAGCAAAAGTATATCTGAATTTATCTAAATGTGTTGGGAATTTTAGTTTGTGCAAGCCAGGTGTCTAGCACCAAGTCTGTAAACTATGGTTTGTGAGCCAAATCAGGCCACAGTCTGTTTCTTTAATTCTCACCTGAGGATATATTTATTGATGAGAGAGAGAGAGAGAGAGAGAGAGAGAGAGAGAGAGAGAGAGAGAGAGAACATTGAGCTCATAAGCACCTTGACTGAGAATGAACCCACAACCTAGGTACATGCCCTGACCAGGAATTGAACTTGCAACCTTTTGGTGTAACGGATAACAGTCCAACCAACTAAGCCACACCAGTCAGGGCTGGTAACTGTTTGCTTTTGTGAATAGTTTTATTGGAACACAGTCACACTAATTTATTTAGTTATTTTCTATGGTAATTTCATGCTACAACAGTAGGGTCAAGTGGTTGCAACAGAGTCTGTATGGCTTGCAAAAATTAAAATATAGTTACTATCTAGCTCTTTACAGAAACTATTCCTGCTATATCGTATTTCATAGAAGGATCCATGCTGAGACAGCATTCATTTGCTGATCCTTGTTATTATGAATTCATTATCTCTTAGAGTAAGAATTATATTTCTTTACAGTAATATAACTTTTATTGAGGACTTGCTCTGTTCTAGATATTCTGTGAAGTCCTTTACTAGCCCATTTAAACTTCATAATTATGCACTGAGAAATATGTACTGTCAATATATCCATTTTATAGATGTAGAAATTGATGACTGTAACTAAAATTCAATGGAAAAATATCCTCTGATGAAGATAAAAAAATATATATATAGAAGTATCTCTGTATGCAAATGACATTATTCTACATATGGAAAATCTTTTTTTTTTTTTTTTTTTTTGGGTACCAAATGACTTTATTTGAAGGAATGGTACAAATGAAAGACATGAGCGGAGGATTTGGTACAAGTTATAGAAAAGGTGAAGGGAACCCCAACATGCAGTACTGCTCGGGTGACCGGAAGCACCCCGAGGCTACGGGAAGCAGCCAAAGCTTAGCTCTCCTCGCTGTCCCCCAGGGTGTGCTTGTCAGAGATACTCGGCCATGCCCGTCTCGGGGCCCCCAACCTGCGCAAGTTGGTCACGTGGTCGCCCAGCTCCTTGATGGACTTCACCTGCTCGTTCAGGTAGTGCGTCTCGATGAAGTCACACAAATGAGGGTCATTTTTCTCAGTGGCCAGTTTGTGCAAGTCCAGCAGTGACTGATTCACACTTTTTTCCAAGTGCAGCGCACACTCCATTGCATTCAGCCCGTTCTCCCAGTCGTTACGGTCTGGTTTCTTGATGTCCTGAAGGTAGATCCGGCCACCTCTCTGGTTCTGCAGCTTCATCAGTTTCTCCGCATGCTCCCTCTCCTCGTGAGATTGGTGAAGAAAATATTTGGCAAAGTTCTTCAAAGCCACATCATCGCGGTCGAAGTAGTAAGACATGGACAGGTAGACGTAGGACGCGTACAGCGCCAGGTTGATCTGGCGGTTGATGGCGGCCTCCGAGTCCTGGTGGTAGTTCTGGCGCACCTGCGAGGCGGGTGCGGCGGACGTCATGGCGGCGGCGGCGAGGCGGACGCGGAGCTGGGGCGGAGGCGGAGGCGGGGGCCTGGGGTCCGCGGCGCTGCGAGGAGGCGGAGGAGAAGGAGGAGGCGGAGGAAGCGATGGAGGAGGAAGAGATGGAGGAGGAAGAGGAGGCGGCGGCGGCGGGCTCCGTCCAAGCACTGTTGAAGCAGGAAACCTCGGCCGCTCTCCGCGGAGACTGTCTACATATGGAAAATCTTGAACAATCCACAAGAAATCTATTAGAGGTAATAAATTCAGCATAGTTGTAGAGTACAATATCAACACATAAAATTAGTTTATTATTATTTTTTAAATATATTTTTATAGATTTCAGAGAGAAAGGGAGGAGAGAGAAAAACATCAGTGAGTGAGAATCATTGGTTGTCTGCCTCCTGCATGTTCCCCACTGAGGATCCAGCCCACAACCCTGGGTATGTGCACTTGAACTGAATTGAACCTGGGATCCTTCAGTCCCCAGGCTAACACTGGCTAGGGCAAGTTGATTATTTTTACTTGTGATGCTTTAATCTGTCTCTGTAAAGGTGGCCTCATAGAATAAGTTTTACAAAGTATTTACTTCTCTTCAGTTAAATTTCTGAAAGAATTTGAGAAATATTGGTATTAATTATTCGTTAAATGCTTGTTAGTGTTCACCTATGAACCCATTTGGTCCAGGACTTTTCTTTCTTGAGAGGTTTTTAACTATTGATTCTATCTCTTTACTTGTTATAGGCCTGTTGAGATTTTTCTATTTCTTCTCCAGTCAGTTTAGGTAATTTGTGTGTTTGAAGAAATGTGTCCATTTTTTTCTAGGTTATATAACTTGTTGGTGTGCATTTGTTCATAGTATTCTCTTAATTCTTTTTATCTCTGTAGTATCAGCAATAATGTTTCCACTTTCACTCCTGGTTTTAGTTATTTGTGTGTCACCTTTTTTCCTTTGTAAGTCTAGTTAAAAGTTAGTTAATTTCTTTTGAAAAGACAACTTTTTATTCCAGTTTTTTCTTTATATTGTTTATCTCTGCTCAAGTCTTTATTTTTTTCTCCTACCTTTGGATTTAGTGTGCTCTTATTTTTCTAGATGTTCAAGATGTAAAGTTGGGTTATGAATTTTGAATTTTCTTCTGTTTTAATGTAGGCTGTACATTTCCTCTAAACAATGTTATCACTGCATTCGATCATTTTGGGTATATTTGTTCCTTGATCTATGTTGATCTGCCTACTTCTGTAGGTATCACAGTCAGCCATTACTCTCAAGGAATGCCACCTGACTGCAGAATTGTTTCGATAAGTTGGCATGTGAATAAATTTCACCATATATTGCTCCACCATGTGATCTAATTAAGTTGGGGCTCATTTGCAGAGATAGTCTTAGGTGCATTTTGGGGGCTTGTTTTGACCTCAACAGGACTCTGCTTAACTCTTTCTTTCCCTGGTTCACTCTGTTAAATGGCTATCTACCCTATGGTTTAACTTGTTCTTATGGAATTACCAGCTTTCTCTTAATTGCTATAGCAATAACATCCCTTGTTTTTGATAATACACTTAGGCTTAAATTTTTCCATGCTCTATTCTAAATAGAGATCTCCCCTTGGAGAGAACCACATAAGCCTCTCTGAAAGCCTCTCTTTTCCCCATGG
>PVJC01048501.1:0-12510 GCA_004026665.1 Murina feae | reverse complement strand
TTAATCAAACTTTATTTTTGAAATTTTAGATATGAAGAACTTATTAAAGAAGAGAAAATAACTAATAATGAGTTGAGTGCCATATCAAGGAAGATTGACTCATGGGCTTTGGGTAGTTCAGAAACAGAGAAAGCTTTCAGAGGGATGTCAAGCAAAGTTCCTGTAAACAGAATAGCACCAAATACTCTTCCAGAAGAAGTGGTGGATTTTGAAAAATTCCTTCAGCAAACAGGAGGGCGACAAGGGGGCTGGGATGATTATGATCACCAGAACTTTGTAAAGGTGAGAAACAAACATAAAGGGAAGCCAACATTTATGGGAGAAGTTCTAGAACACCTTCCTGGAAGAACACAGGATGAAGTTGAGCAGCATGAGAAATGGTATCAAAAGTTTCTGGCCCTAGAAGAAAGGAAAAAAGAGGTAATAATAATTATTATAGCTATTATTTGTTGTATTTTTCTCTGTTCCAGCTACTGTGCTAAACTAATTTTACAACTCCATGAGGTATATTACAGTCCCCCCCCCCCCCGCCATCTTACAGAAGGTGCAACAGGCATTGGGAAGTTTTGAGTAACTTAATTAAAGGAACTATAGTTGGACTTTCTGAAGGCCAAACATTTCTACTCCAAGAAATAATATAGTGGGCCAGATAACTTCTGATTGTGGGCAAAATTCTCTATGTCCACCAGAAATGTGGGAAATCCAGATATACTCAGACTTTTGATAAAAGGCAGCCTACCAGCCAAAGCCACATGGTTTTCAATCTATACTAATAAAAGCCTAGCTGTGACATGTGTGATGTTGTCACAAGATGGCCACCACAAGTTGGCCGTGCACAGTGGAGGTGGGGCCCAGCGGCCACTCCTCACAGCAAGGCCTGGGGGTCCCTCAGCTTTGCGAGGCGTGGAGGAGGCTGGTCTCAGTGTCTCCACCGCCTCGAGCAGAGGAGGTGGTTCCTAGTGGAAGAGGCGGGTCACAGAGGGGAGGGCAGTTGTGGGCAATCAGGCCAGCAGGGGAGGGCAGTTGGGGGCATTCGGGCCGGCAGGGGAGGGCAGTGGCAGGCAATCGAGGTGGCAGGGGAGGGCAGTTGGGGATGATCAGGCTGGCAGGGGAGCAGTTAGGCATCAGTCAGGCCAGCAGGGGAGTGCTTAGAGAGCAGTCAGGCTGGCAGGCAGGTGGGTGGTTATGAGACAGCAGTTCCGGATTGTGAGAGGGATCCAACTGCCGGTTTAGGCCTGATCCCGCAGGGCCTAAACCGGCAGTTGGACATCCCTGGAGAGGTCCCAGATTGGAGAGGGTGCAGGCTGGGCTGAGAGACACCTCCCCATGCGTGAATTTCGTGCACCGGGCCTCTAGTCTATGTTATAAAAAGCCAGTGCTGTAATGACCATCTGTCTGGTCACCATGAAGTGCATGGAGCATCTCTCAGTCCCTCCCCTGCGGCCCACAATCATTACACTATCCAATCACAGCAAGGCTGGCAGCTGCCAGGGTGGGGTGGTGGGCAGGTGGGCGCACCAAGGTGGGCGAGGTGGGCACAGCAAGGCACACACGGGTGGGTGGGGCTGCAAGCATGGCAGAGCATGCGTGGGTGGTGAGGCCGTGCAATTTTGCATGCTGGGCCTCTAGTGAAATATAAAGAGGCAGTAGAAAAACAATCTTCACTCTTCAGAGTTTCATTGAGCTCCGTCGCTTATTTGAAAAGACTCAAAATTTTGATTACCCCAGAGAAAAGAGTATCTTAAGTATAGCAAATATCTAAAAGGTTTCATTTTCACAAAAATATTCTTCTGGCTTTGGTTTTCTTTGGACTTCTCAACCCTGGCACAGTTACCCATGTGGGCTAGATGATTCTTTGCTGTGACTGCTGTTGTGTGCATTGTAGGGTGATTGGCAACGTTCCCGGCTTTCACCCATTAGATGCTGGTAACACCTCGTTAGTTGTGATTGTCAAAAATGTCTCCAGAGGGCAAACATTGCCCCTAGTTGAGAACCATGGGTTCAGAGACTCAAAGTCTGAGTCACATTTTTTGTGGAAGTCAGCTATTATAAACTTTAACTTGCTTGGATATAACTATTCAACAGATGACATGCCTAAGGAGTATTAAAGAAACATTGATCCCTTGTTTAGTCTAAATTTTTAGAGGAAATAGCTTGTGTTTATTGTTTTATCTTTCCTAAATAAGTTAAATGTAAGAAGATTGAAATTTGGGACTTTAACACGTTAAGCTCCATGTCAGTCACTGGAAAGGAAGGAAAGGAAATGGAAAGGAAGGCAAAACAGACTTGCCGCTTAATGCATTAAGAAAAATTTTGAAACATAAGTAATTTTTAAAAACTCAAAAATAACAAGCTATTGGGAATTATTTAGGCTTTTTCCTGGATATTGAAAACATGGGGTACCTGGACCAGCAAAGTGGTCCTTGGACTAGCAAAGTCAACATCACCTGGGAACTTAATAGAACTTACCAGGCCCCGCCCATAGACCTAAGCCAAACTCTGGTGGCAGCGCTCAGGAATTGTGTTTTAACAAGTCTTCTAGGTTTTTCTGTTATAAGCTAAAGTTTAAGAACCACCTCTCTAGACACAGTGACTCTTGTAGTAAAGCCTTGATTCTAGCTTGTTCCCTATCTTGACTCTAGCTTGTTGCCAACCACTGTTTCCTGATATTTGATGATTGATTGAAGGGGTGAGGTAGGAGGGGGTATGAAAATGGAGGTAAAATTACTGAAGTAGGATATGGAGGAGGAGCAAACTTGGGGAAAACATCAAAATGTAGTTTTAAACCAACTCAGTTTAAGATGCTGAGTAGATTTACCATTTTTATCCCCATTTGCCTAAAGATACTTAATTTCAGATGTGCCCTGAACTTTCTGGCCTCAATACCCTTGTTTATCTTATTCCTACTTTCTGGAACCTCCATTCTTTCCCCTCAACTCCAAGTTACCAAAATCTGCCCAGATAAGATGCTTCCTTCTTGTCCGCTCAAACGTAAGTAGTCCCTCTCAGAATTTCCTACGAACACTTTGTTTATACCTCTTTTCTGGCGTGCTATAGCACATCATAATATATTCTAGAATATATTCTGGTACTTATGCATATATCTTATCTCACCTAGAACAGTGCTACTCAAACTTGGTCAATGGACTGGGTGTTAGGTTGCTGGTCTTCACTGAGATAACGGTCTCCACTGTTACTGGTCTTCAGTGAGATAAAGTGATTGAACTAGAATCAGCTGCCCAGTAAGCACACTGGTTCAGTTTTGACTTTTTTTTTTATAGAAAAACCTATATTTCAAGGAAGCAGAATATTGATCTATACTCTGGCATGAATCTCTGATATTATTGTGGACTGGCACATTGAGTAGCACTGTACTGGATGACATTTGGTATTATTTTAATCGTCTATGATTCCTATCACATTGCCTTGCATAGAGTATGCATGTGATAGGAATGTATTGAATGAATAAATGAATGCTACAACATGAGGAAAGATGAGGGAACAGTTTCCTGACTTGAGGGTAAAGGAATTCAGTGGATGTGTCCTTTATGGCATAAAGAAGGCTTCTAGCATTTTAAATAATCTTTACATATCCTGTGTAAAGCAATGAAGCTAATTTGCTTTAAAAAACAAAACAAAACACGAAGCACTACCTCTCAGAAACTGACTCATTTAATATTTACAATATCCCTGTTTGAGAGGTATTACCTACCCCTTTTACAGATGAGCAAAATGAAGACAGAGTAATTTAGTAACTCATCCAAAGTCCCACCTAACAGATGGTAAAGCCATGATTTGGTTCTAAATGGTCTGACTTCGGAGCCCATACTCTCAACCACACCACTCTTAGTTCCTCTTCTGATATGTGAACAAAGGGTCACTCAGAAAGGATTTTAAGCCTTGAAAGAGGATTTGGAAGCATAAATAAGATGATCAGAGGAAAATAATGTTTCCCATGAACACAAACAAATGAGGTACAATCTTTGTGAACCTGGGGGTTAAGAGAGGACAAGAAAGGCCAAAAGAATAAATCATTATTCAGTGTTTTAAGAAACATTAATTTTTAAAAGAGAAGTAGAAAGAATTGCACTGGTTAAAAAATAAACAAACAAACAAACAAAAACCACCAGCAACCCTTGGAAACCTAAGCATCCTGCAACCAATATTCTTTTTAGAAAAATGGACTTGAGGTTTTATTTTAAAGTGCTTTTGGTTATTAAAATTATTTTTTCCTTACTATATTTTCTTAATCAGTCTATTCAGAATTGGAAAACTAAAAAGCTGCAAAAAAGGGAGGAAATTTTCAAGGAAAAGGCAGAGGACATACCTATGCTTTTTCATAACAAACAAGAAGATAATCAAAAGCAAAAAGAGGAACAAAGAAAGCAGCAGAAATTGGCAGTGGAAGCTTGGAAAAAACAGAAAAGTATAGAAATGTCAATGAAATATGCTTCCCAGTTAAAAGAAGAGGAAGAGAAAGAGAAAAGGCAGCAGAAAGAGCGCCAACGCCAGTTTAAACTAAAATTACTACTAGAAAACTACACCCAGCAGAAGAAAGAACAGGAAGAATTTTTAAGACTTGAAAAGGAGATAAGGGAAAAGACAGAAAAGGCAGGAAAAAGGAAAACTGTTGCTGATGAAATTTCCAGATTTCAAGAAAGAGTGAGTAAATATGTTTTCTAAATAATTTCAGAAATTACTTAGTGGTATTACTACCAATACAGGTACTACTTCCAGATTCAATTCAGGAAATATTGAGTGCTTCTGTTATATCAGCCTTCTACCTACCAATGGCTCCCTCATCCCCCGCCCCCCCGCCCCATTGCTAGTATATTATAGTCTACTGCAGCGGTTTTCAACCTGTGGTCGCAACCCCTTTGGGGATCGAATGACCCTTTCATAGGGGTCACCTAAATACATCCTGCATATCAGATATTTACATTACAATTCATAACAGTAGCAAATTAGTTACAAAGTGGCAACAAAAATAATTTCATGGTTAGGGGTCACCACAACATGGGAAACTATTAAAGAGTCATAGCATTAGGAAGGTTGAGAACCACTGGTCTAGTGGGAAAGATAGATGTGCAAGTATATTTCTGTATGATGTTGTAAATAGCGTAGTGGTTGAGGTAATTGTAGATTTTAGGAGATGGATATGCAGGGAGGGTAGCTTATTACCATAGCTATTAGTGTTAGAGAGACACTAAGATATTTGAGTCTTTTTAAAAAATATTTTTTATTGATTTTTTACAGAGAGGAAGGTAGAGGGATAGAGAGTTAGAAACATCGGTGAGAAACATCGATCAGCTGCCTCCTGCGCACCCCCTACTGGGGATGTGCCCACAATCAAGGTACATGCCCTTGACTGGAATCGAACCTGGGACCCTTCAGTGCACAGGCCGACGCTCTATCCACTGAGTCAAACCAGTTAGGGCAGATATTTGATTCTTGAAGAAGAAAGAGGAGATCATTCCTAGGAAGGGAACAGCATGAATGACAGCTTGGGGAAGTGTAACAATGGTTTGTGGGGGAACCCGTGAACACTTCAGTATTCTAAGGGCATCAGATGGAAGGTGGGAATCAGCTGGAAAGACAAGGCTGGAAAGATAGCTACAGGCTAGACTACTTTTTCTTTGCCAAACTGACTGGCTTTTCCCCACAGATGATTTCCTTACTTGTTCACTGTCCATCTCCCATCATAATAGAAGCTCCACAAGGGCAGAGATTTTGTCCTTTTGTTTATTCCTGTACCCTGTACATTGTAGATATTCAGTGTATACTTAAAGGAGTCAAGGTTATTGCTGAGAGGTAGGATCGTAAATCATTTAAACACACACACACACACACACACACATGAAAATGCAATCAAAGAGATTATAATCTTATCAAAGTGGAATTCAGTCCAAAGAGTCTCAAAAATACAAAGAAGTGTATATACTTTAAAACGAAAAAAGGGTAGTAAATGAGATAAAACATAGCAATACCTATAAAGCAAAAAATAAGGGAAATACAAAAAATTAGACAAAAACACATTATTAGTAGAATTTCTTTTAGTCTCTATAAAAATATCTCCCTAAATAACAAAATGCCCCAAGTATGAGAGATCTAAAATCGGACATATCTGTACTGAAAGTGGGCTTAACTCACCTATTAAAATAAGAAATAACCAAACATAAAATGATTCCAAAAGATGTGCATGTATCACATTTATTTTAAAGGAAAATAAAGCTTTTACTCTTGTTGGAAAAGGTCAGTATTGAAGGAATATTGATATTTAAGGTGATTTAATTTTACTCCCAAGTAACTAAAGTTTGAAACAAATTTTAGTTGATTTTACTTTCTCATGTTATCTTTTTTGTTGGTATATGATTTTTAGGATTTACGTAAACTTGAACTGAAAATTCTTGATAGACAATCAAAAGAAGATGAAAAGGCAGAAAAACAAAGAAGACTGGCAAAATTAAAAAAAAAGGTACTCTGTACTGAGATTAATTTATTTTTATTGTTATCCTAATTCCTTGGTTTGTAAGGATACAAACATCCATTTTCTTTATATCCAGCTTGATTTCTGTATCATCTTTAAAATGTACTTCTTTAACATAGCTTAGTACAATTTAAACTATTGTTTGAATTCTACCATTTCACATTATAAACACATTGTTTAATCTCAATTGGTGATACTCAAAGCTAAAGATGTAGGTGACTCTCAACAAAACAAAGAATTTACTAGTGGATATTTATCCTAAATTTATTGCCTGGCTGTGCCACTATTTGCTGCATCATATTTCCTTCATAATATAAACAGAATAAAATAATTGAACTAAAAAAAGAAACTAAAGTAACAATTTAATGATAGATTGATGTGGTCCAACTTTTATTTTAGCTGTATGAGCACAATAAAATATTAACAGAAGAGGTTATTAACAGTTTTTAATATCAAGTATTTTTCTTAGTAAGGATCACAAACAGAATGTTAATGTTTCAGATTCATTTAACTTCTGATTACAGGTTGAAAACAATGTTAGCAGAGATCCTTCTAGGCTTTACAAACCTACCAAAGGTTGGGAAGAACGGACCAAAAACTTAGGACCAACAGGCTCTGGGCCACTTCTGCATATCCCACATAGGTAAAAAGGAATTAGACTGAGTGTTGACTTTTTAATAACTTAATAATTGCATGTTTCGCCTGGGTGGCATGGCTCAGTGTTTGTACTGACCTATGAGCCAGAAGGTCATGGTTTGATTCCCAGTCCCAACACATGCCCAGGTTTCAGGCTCATTCCCCATAGGGGGCGTGCAGGAGGCAGCCAATCAATGATTCTCTCTCAGCATTGACGTTTTTCTCTCTCTCCTCCCTTCCTCTCTGAAATCAATAAAAATATTTAAAAAAATAATGATGTTTATATTTTGTGCAACTTTGATATGTATATTATATTTTACAGTCAAAAGTGATAAACATAAACCTACATATATTTTCAAAAGTTAACATAACTCGAGTTGGCCCACATCCACTTGGTTCATACTTTTCACTTGTTTCATATTGGTGCCCGCACCCTGGCCTCTTACTTTTTCTCTACCTGAATAAAACTTGCTTGATAAAAAAGTTCAAATAAAAGAAATACAAGTTAACATCTAATCAGTTAGGATTTTTATAAAAATTTTCCGTGTATTTATAATTGCTCTTCTCTTCTTCTTCTTAGGGCTATTCCAACCTGGAGACAAGGAGTTTAGAAAAGAATATGAGGTCATGAAATTGGTATTCAGTGGATGGGAATGCTAGCATATTCAGCCTGAATAGGATAGAGTGACTAACATGTGTTTTTAAATATAACTAGCTTAGACAGACTGATTATGGTGTTGTATGTGAATTGACAGATCTTAAGTTCCAAGTAGTATTGTCATTAGTATTTCATGTTTATACCAAGAGGGTCTGTAATGTTGGCCTATTATTATGTAAAAGTTTTTTGAATAAGTTTATGTTACAAATATTATTTCATTTAAATACTCAGAACATTTCAAAGATACTTTGTTTTTGGCATGGCACAGCAAAATAAGTTGGGACAATCACAGAATGACATTTTCAAACCAAAATTTTGTAACATTTATATTTTGGAGGTAAGTTAGCTTGAGTAACAAAAATGTAAAGTTTTTTTTTGTTTGATTTATGAAATTAGTACTTTTTCTAATTTAACAAACTGGTAGTTTATCAGTTACTACATTTTTATGTAATAAATATTTTGTATATGTTCGAAGCATGCTTTGTTTTATATAAAATATTTATATTAAAAATATGTCTCACAGTTCACACCTCATTTATACTCTATTATTTGTATTATTGATAAAATCTTTTTGGTTTCCTTTAGCTTTTCCAATTTTCCTTTGAGCCTTTCTGGACTTCACACATTTATAGAATCTTTGTGTCTTTTATATCTTCCTGCCTGATTCAGTTTTCTGCATGTTTGCCTCAAAATATTTGTTCAAAATAATTACTTTTAAAATTTACAAACTTTGGTACATGAAAACAAAAGGTAACTATTCGGCTCAACTTTTCATATAAAATCTTAGTTCCTAACTTTAATTAGTTCTCACAGGCTTATAGTAAAGTTACCATATACGTAATGAACATTGGAAACTTATTTCTTATGACTTTTATCTTAGATGTAACTTGATACATTTAGGTCAAATGACTCAAATTTACTATGAGTAATAGTAATCAAAACTTTTTCTTATTTCACACTTACGATTCAAAGTAAATATAATTTCTAAAGGGAACTGAATTCTTATACAGTTATTGGTGCAAAATAGGAGAATTAATGTAAAACATCCTTAATCAGAAATTCACATTTTATTTGTAGTACTCATTTTTCATGAATTTTAAAAATGATTTGGGGCAGTTTAGAATAAAATATAGAACAGGACAAGGGAATTTAAAAACAATTGAACAACTAAGAAGATACAAAAAAGTAAAGGTTTTTATGTGCTACTAACATGTTGCTTTTTTTGTACACAAATGCAGCTTTCGATTTCCTGCATCTAAGGTAAGCATAGTGGGCAATGCTATATTGGGGAGGGGGATGTTTATTTATTATTATTTTTTTTAATAATAGAAAGTATGGAAGTTTCTTTAAACAAGCAGTCCTAAGTGAATCTAAAGTGAATGAGAAATTTGTTGTACGGCTCTTTATATAGACTACATAAAATAAACAACTTAAGTGTCTTCAGTTGCAAGCTCATAGAAGAGATGTCAAATAAACATTTCTTAAACTGGTTTAAAAAGTATATTAATAAGAAATTTAGAAAAAAAACACATACAAAAATGTTATAAAGCACTAATTCAACCACCCCGAGTAACCTTTTCCAAAAGTATACCTATGTATTTTTAAATAGCTGTAGTCATAGAGCATTAGTTACTATACTGTAAGCACTTTTACATTACACACATTTTTCTTTCTACATAATTTAGACATTTTCACTTAATGGCTAAATAAGATTCAATTATAATGAGGATGCTCCATCTTTCTCACACTTTGAAGACTTGAGCTATTTATACTTATTAGCTAATAATGTTGAGTGGCATTTTATGTAGGGGTTAGATTCTGTCATGGATACGTCAGAAACCTTGTATGATCAAACTCACCCATGAAAAGCCTTTTCTTTACTAGAAGTATATAATATTATTTTTCAATGAGCCCTTCATAGAAATATTTCCTCCTGATTTGGATCAGGTTGCTGATTCTCGAGCTGAGAATCAGATGAAATGTTTGACTTCCTTTTTAGGGCCAGGTTGAAGAGGATTGTCTTTCAGAGCATATTATAGTAAATTAAATGTACGTGATATGACTCCACTTTGAACATCTTCAGACATTTGGCGTGTGTGTAAATGAGAGCGTGATTGTAATACTGCAGTGAAAACTCTCTAGATAGGGCATGCCTGAAGGGCAAGGATCACGGACTCCATAGCTGTAGAGAAGCACCAAGGGCAGCCCCTGCCATTTGTGAGACATGCAGGAAAACCTGTAAGTAGTATCTACCATGATGCAAGGCACTTTGAATTGGTGAATAAGTATGAGATAACTCCAGCTCACGTGATACACCCTTTAAGAAATGAATTTTCTAACAAAGCTATTAATTAAAATTATATTACCAAACTTCTATTACCTCAATTGATTATAAAACAAAACAAATCTAATTCAGGCCTGATCCTAGGGTGGGTCTACCCTCTTTTTTGAAAAAACATGTTATTTCATTTTTTGGTATAAGGGTAGTTGGAGAATAGGTGGAGCTTACTTGCTATTGCACATTGGTAAAACAGTGATGCTGAAGTCAAAACATTGACTCAAGCAAAGAGTAAAACTTAAAACTTGTCAAAGAGCCTTAACTGGTTTGGCTCAGTGGATAGAGCATCAGCCTGCGGACTGAAGGGTCCCAGGTTCGAGTCCAGTCAAGGGCATGGACCTTGGTTGCAGGCACTTCCCCAGAAGGAGGTGTGCAGGAGGCAGCTGATCGATGTTTCTCTCTCATCCATGTTTCTAACTCTCTATCCCTCTCCCTTCCTCTCTGTAAAAATCAATAAAATATATATATTTTAAAAACTTGTCCAAGAAAAATGCAAGCAGTCACATGTGTGAATATATGTTGTGCATGCATATTGCATTTAAGTAAATTTAAACGTGATTTCTGATATTCTCGAGAACGGGGAACGACTCAACTTTTGCAGCGTCAGTCATCACTTGACAGTTGTTTATATCCACAGATTGAATTGTAGGTTTAGTAACATAGCCATTCAGCTTAAAGCTTGGCCTCCCCCCGCAAAATGAGTCCGTTGGAAAATTTATTCTCAGCCATTCCTGTTTTCATATGTACCCTCCTCGTGACCTTTAGGGCCTGATGTTCTCCGCACTCCAAACGGTTGACATTGCGCTTCCTCCCAAATACCAATGGGAGGTAAAAGGCTAGAGATGTGTGGGCCGAAGTTCACTAGGCTTGCGAGGTGTTTCCGACGTGTCGGGGTTTACAGTAGGAAAGGCTGGGTCGTGCTCTCCCTAGGAAGAAACGGGCGCTAAAGTGCGGCGCCAGATTGCCCCGAGACGGTGTCTTCAGTGGGGCCGCCCGTTCGCTCCTCCGGGCGCCTTCGCGCCGCTCGCCGATTGCTTCCGGGTCACGGCAGGCGTCGCTTCCGCAGCAGCATGGCGGCCACGGAGGACGGGCAGCTGGAGGGGGACTGCGAAGGAGAGCGGCTGGATTTCCTGCGGGACCGGCACGTGCGCTTCTTCCAGCGCTGCCTCCAGGTTTTGCCGGAGCGCTATTCTTCGCTGGAGACCAGCAGGTAACTGGTGGCCACAGTCGACCGGGCGGGCCCGGGATCCGGGCCCCGGCGCTGTTCCGCCTTGGAGCCCGCCGGCTACCTGGGCGCGGGCGGGGGGCTGCGCGGCCGCCCACCTGGCCCTGCCGGCGCCTCCCCTCGCCGCCGGGCCCGTGATCACTCCCTTTTCTCCGAGCTGCGGCGGGAGGGTTTGGGGAGCTGTGCGTTAGAGCTTTGGCAACCGGCTTCCGCCTTCTTCACTTCCTGACCGTGTACCCTGTCCACTCTGAGCTCTTTTACTCCGTTTTCCCGGCCTCATTACTTTCGCGTATAAAAGGAAAAAGACAAAGCGTTTGTCATTCTATTTAAATAAACAGCCTCTCCTGTGTTGCCCTTTTCTAATTCATTGGCTTTTTTTTTTAACCGAGGTAGCGTTGGTCAATGACATTATGCAAATTTCAGGTGTTCAACATTATAATTCGCTATCAGTATACGCTGTTGGGTGCTCATCACTAAACGTCTGTTTCCATCCTTTGCCATGTATTGGACTCATTCACTCTTAACCGAATGACTGTCTTGTGTTTGATGTATAGGAGCAGCAGAGATCCTCTAAGGTTTGGGTAGACATGAACTTTCCAGGAACTATAAGTCTAATGATAGCAGGAGATTGGCGAAGGAGGTGCATGCTTGCTGGAAGCAGCCTGGAAAAGTGTGTTTGCAATGAGAGTGTGGTCTCGCAGAGGCTGAGAAACTTGTGAATTAGTCATTCAGAGCAAGTCTGGGGACGAGACGAGCAGGAGGAGGCGGCGGTCTTTGCTCTGCGTTGCTGCTTTGAGGTGAGGCTCCGGAGCTGCGTGAGACTGCATGGGAAGAGCAGCTTGTTTTTGCTCTGATCTCTTTCCACATTTTCTGAGCTCTGGGTCTTTGATGTATTTTGAATACTGTGTGACTGGGTCAGTTTTGGAAGTTTTATAGATTACTTCTGCATACTGTTCAGGAAACATTTGTATTAGGTGCTGGAGTACAGCTGACCAAGATAAGCAAGTGGTTTCAATAGAGTTCAGTGCTATTAGTGTAGGTAGGATTCCTGGGAGCTTATTGGAAGGGCAGCACCTAATCCAGATTTCTTTAGAGATGCCTTCTCTAATCAGCCTTTCCAAAAGACACCACTTCCAGTCACCACCCGAAATTTATATATTTATTGG
>PVJC01048500.1:0-12504 GCA_004026665.1 Murina feae | reverse complement strand
GGATCAGGGAGCAGGAAAAGGCTGGCCTGACCATGAGGCAGGGTTTTCCCTGCTTTCTGGTGGATGGAGGAAGATGGGCAGTAGGCAAGCTTGGGAGGCAGGCAGCACCCAGCCCTGGTCACAGCTCAAAAAAGAGAACAACATGCAGGGGAGGGCAAGAGTCTGAGAGATCAACATAGAGGGGTGCCTGCTCCAAGCCTCCACAGTGTGCTTGGGGGCAGGCCCCCAGCAGGTAGGCACACACAGGAGAACTGCTCCGAGCCTCAGATGCAGCTGGGGGCAGGTCCCCAGTGGTGACGCACACACACATACACACACACACACACAAAGGGTGCCTGGCAGACTGGGGCCATCATAGGACATCCACTGAGGGGTCCCAGACTGTGAGAGGGGGCAGGCCGGGCTGAGGGACTCCCTCCACCCCGAGTGCACAAATTTTTGTGCACCGGGCCCCTAGTAACATAGATAAAGAACTAAGAGATAAGAGGGATTGAGGATAAAGGGTTGGCAGGTGGACAAACCTAAGGAACTTTACAGCCAGAGAGGGAAGAAGCCCAAAAAGAAAAGTTGAATATATTTATTAGACTAGAGACCCAGTGCATGAAATTCATGCATGAGTAGGGTCCCTAGTAGCTGCTGGCCAGGAACACCCTTCCCTGGCTGCTGGCTGGGGCCTTCCTTTGTTCTGTGCCACACCCTGGTGGTCAGCACACATCATAGCGAGTGGTCGAACTCCAAAGGGGACAGTTTGCATATTAGTTTTTTACATATAATCAAGAGCAGTGGTTCTCAACCTTCTGGCCCTTTAAATACAGTTCCTCATGTTGTGACCCAACCATAAAATTTTTTCATTGCTACTTCATAACTGTAATGTTGCTACTGTTATGAATTGTAATGTAAATATCTGATATGCAGGATGGTTTTAGGCGACCCCTTTGAAAGGGTCGTTCAACCACCAAAGGGGTCACAACCCACTGGTTGAGAACCACTGATCTAGAGCATAAGTAGATTTCATTAACCTTATAAAGGAGATAATTATTCCTCTAAGAAATAAAGGAAAAATGATTTTGGAAGTAGAACAGGTACATGTTGAAATGGAGTTTACTACTGATAAGTGGGGAAACTAAGTGGCATTAAAGGGCCCAGTGCCACTTCTAAAGCAATGCTCAGAAACCCCTGGGTGAGGGCAGAGATCACTGGTTGGTTAGATCCAGGGCTGGGGGTACCAAGTGGGTATGGTAGAAGAATGTAGATATGAAGGTTTTTAATTGTACTGAGAAAAAATGATGGATGTGGTAGGGTGTAACCCCAATAGTGAAGAAGAAAAACTAGAATGGAACTGAGTGTTCAGGTAAAAGGTGAGGATTCAAACACTAGGAGCTCTCATTGGTGGAAGAGTCAGTGGATATACGGAAATGACAGAAGTTATTGGTCTTTAAAATTAGTGAAAAACTAAAGATAAAGCTATGGGAGAGGAGGAGTGAAGACTCAGAAATGGGAAAAGTCAGAATTCTGAGGGTTAGGCTGTTTGGCAGGTTATCTCCATGAGCATGCTATTCCCATGAAGATGGAAAAGTCTTAGGTACAGAAGTCTGAGAACTGGGTGCAATACTCATCATGGCCCTGGATGAAAGGCTGGTTGTTACTTTGTATATGATACCTTTTGTTGAAAAAATTATAATTTTGTAGTCAGCACCATCACTTTTCCATGTATGAATTATGCATTTTTTCATTTTTTAAAAAGCAATTCCTTTATCCTAGCAAAATTAAGATATTCTCTTACATTTTCTTTTATGCTTAACTGTTTTGCTTTTCACTTTTAGGTCTTTAATCATCTTGGGTTTCAACTTTGTATAAGATATAAGGGAGGGTTCTAATTTTCGCCTGTAATATACATAATAGCCAATAAATTTCATTTATTAACAATCCATCCTTTCCCCTCTGACTTCTGATGTTACCTTGACCACATACAAGTTCCTATACATACATAGACTCTTAAATTCTATTTTGTTCCATTTATCTTTTTATTTAAATTGTTGCAAAAACTTTAACCTGTTAGGAATGGTTATCAGTACTCAAAAAGAAAATACTGTGGTGTTGTTGCAAACAAATGAATATATAAACATAAAGATGACATTAATGAACTTAAAAATGTACCTGTACAAGGTTTATTTCTTTGTCCCTGAGTTTTCTGAGACTTTGGAGGCACGGGGAATTGAGGGATACTTCTATTGCATAAAGGTGCTGCCAAAGGCATATGGAGGACCTATAAAAGAAGCCATTAGTTAGAAAATATGTTTGAAAAAACATCACTGCACCACTCTTTGTTCATAAATCTTACCTGCTGAGGAGGAGCAGAAAATGTATTTGCATTCTGACCAACCACAGATACAGGTATCATTCCTACCATTCCTTGGAGTACAGGCTGGACTGGAGAAGCAATTATGATGGCAGATCCTAAAAAAACAGAATTCAATAAAGTAAGTTTCTGTCTCTTGAACAAACATAAGACACCAAAATAATTACTAATTTGAAACAAACTCTCTAAAATTATAATCCCCTTTGCTTACAATTTACTTTTCTTTTTATGAAATTAATTTAGGAACTAAAAATTAAGAAAAAGTGAATTTGAATATTATAGTGATGGCATTTAGTCAAAGTGAGTATCATAAGCAAGCATAAGACTCTACAGCCAAGATATCATATTATATTTATATCTTGATTCCTCTAGAAAGAATAGTAAAACTGATTAGAAAATTGGTGGTGAAGGTTCAAGTCTGAATCTTATAACAGATTATTAGAGTTCCAACTGAATATTAATAGCCTAACACTTGCTCACAACCCCAACCTATTATCTCAATGGTTTTGGTCAAAAAACGGTCCAGTCAAAATTATGGGAAGAAATAAATGCTTACATGGTCCTTAGAAGTCAACAAGAGAGTCTGTGGCTATCATAATTTAGCCCTGTCCTGTAAATGAATCTTTTCCTTATACATGTTCACTAACTGCTCCTCAGGATGATCTCACTTTCATGATTATCTACTTCAGCAACTCAATTATCTACCTACCCTTGTGCTATTTAAGATTTCTTCCTTCCTTTTACTCCAAATACTATCTTATTTCTCTAAGTTTCATCTCATGTTCCACATTCTCTACCTTTATCTTATTTTAAACAGCACTTGATACCAAGTCATTAGGCTTGGTACTTAATTGTTGGTATTTAATAAAATGTTACTGTATGCCTATAAATGTAAAAGAGGGGGGAAAAAGTGGGAACCAATAAGTAAATGTAGATGAATGTGTCATAAGTTCTATCTTGAAGGAACATTCATTACAAAATGCAGGCATGTCAATCACCAACTACAGATAAAATAGTATTATTTGCAATTAATAGTATTAATTGCAATAAGTCCTCTATAAACAAAGAAGTCTAAAGATAGGGATCAATTCTGGAAGGCGGAAGACAGTGAGAAATTACAAAGGACTTTATGGAGGGAGAAATTCAGGTTGTGTCTTAAAAGTCTCTCTAAATAGATAATAAATTCCTTGAAAATTAAGACTATAATAGACCTATTTTTTAAAAATTCGCAGAACAATGGGTTTTAGTAGGTATATAGCTATTTGATAAATTAATCTTTCTTTTCTCTTTTGTAGTGTAGCACATGGATTGGGAAGTAATTGTAAAAAAACAAAAAACAAAATGAAAAACTATTAACCTCCAAATTCCATAGCTTAGAAGATAAAAAAGTTTAAATTAATTAGCTAAAGAGGAGGTATAATCACACATTTCAGAATCTTCTCTCATACTACCTATCTATGACTTATCACTGCTTAGTCAATAACTACATACACAAGAGAAATTGGATCCTACTCCACAGAAGTAAACTTCAGTATGTTCTTAAAGTTACCTTGTGAAAAGTTGGGTGACACAGCTTGGTTGACAGCAAATACACTGTTTGACCTTGGTGGTGTCTGTAATTGGGACGGTGAAGGTTGGGCAGTCATAGGTGCAGAATTTCCCGGCAACACCACAACACTGGACTGACTTACAGTTGTTCCCAAGGCTGTTGGATCAGTCATGCAGGTAGCTATCAGAATGTTATTTGAACTGCCAAAAGTTGTGCTTGTAGCTGGCATCAATTGTATAAATCCCCCATCCTTGGAAGCACATGGTGTAACATTGGCTGAAAAAGCAATGCTGTCTTCACTCTGACTGTTGTTTACTGCAGATTCTCCAGGTTTAAGCACTAAAAGGCTCTGTTCCATTGAGGCTGAATTGCCTGTTCCTTCAGCAGATGTGATAGCAACTGCAGTTTCTTCTGAAGGCAGGCATTCAACTGGTTCTGCATTTTTGGCAGGTGATTTAGCAGAAGACAGAATTATAGTTGGCACATTTTCTCCACTGATACTAGAAACAGCAGTGTTAAGTTCAGACTCTGGGGAAACAAAGGAATCATCACTAATGATAATTTTGAGAGAAACAATATTTGATGCATCTATCTCTGTTGAGTTGTTGCTAGCAGGTTTATTACTAGTATTTTGGGACTCAGGGCGAGACTCTACCACTGAAGAGCACACAGGTTCTAAAGGAAGAGAATGTCTTTCTTCTACAAGATTACCTCCTGGAGGCGTCAATGCAACTTCCCTACAGTTTTCATTTTCACCTAATGAGAGAAAAACACTATTTCCATCTTCTTTTGCAGAAGATGAAGGTTCTTGTGAATCCAAAGCAACTTTCTCAGACTTGGAGGGCTGATTTTCATGTCTTGTATGATCTAACTCAATACATGATGAATCATTAGATGGTTGTTTAATTAAAGATATTGAATCTCCAAGACCAATTTCTCCTTGATCAGATACATTTAAAACTGAACTTTCAACAGACACAGATATACTTTGAAGTGAAGAATTATCTTGGCACTCTGAAAGTTGTGATGTAACTGGTAATACATCATCAATTTCAATTTTACTCTGATGAATTTCTCTAGACTCCAGTGCTTTGGAACTATGGAAATTAGTTTTCAGTCTTCCTACATCATTAGAATTTTCACAAAATTGGCTTTTTTTAGGTGGGTTTCCAATTAATGGTATATTTTGGGATAAAAGTTGAGAACTTTTGCCAGAGAGAGTTGAGTTTTCATTTTTAGTTTCACCACCAAGGGAAACAAATGAAGTTACTGGTGTATCAGACTGATCTACTTGTAATTGAGATTCATTCGGCACATTTGGAGACAAAGAGTTCTTTTCAACTTCCACAGCCATGTCAGTTTCAGTGAACATTTGATTGGTGTATAATTCAGCACAATGCTGATTACATTTGGCATCAGAATTCACTCTTTGGTTAAAGTCACTTAAATTAGGCACAGACTCAAAGGTAATATCAAGGTTACACTTCTGTTCAGTAGGTACACCTGCTTTGAAGTTTTTTTTCTGGATGCTAGAACCTATCTGGGAAAAATGTCCCTGGGCTTCCTGTCTAAGCCCATCATGGTTGCTGCCATTCTTCAAAGCATTTGATATGTCTTCATTTTGATAAGATGTACAAAGTGGGGGTTGACCAGGTTGATCATCTGCAAAATATTAGCATAGTAGAAAGATATGGTGAGTATGTACAGCTTTTGAGGTAGTCATCTTTACATAAAACCTATTTAGTCAAGGAAGTCACCAATCATTGACGTACCAGTAAGCAGAAGTCTGATGTATCAAAAGTACTTAAAGGTACTTTTCTTATTACAGATGCCTTTTAAACAAGTGTCAAATTGTTTTCAATCTTCTCAGGAAATAGATAACACAATGAAGGATAAAGTATACAGGTTTAAGAACATCAAATATTTACCAGCATATAAAAAAAAAAAGTGTTCCAAACACGCAGTTTTTTTCAAGACATTTGACTTTTTAACTTCTACCATTTCTATTGACCTTATCTGATATATTCTTAAAGGTGAAATGGGGCCATGTACATTTCACATGATAAACATGTTATTATATATTGTTTGATATTCAACACATATTTACTGAAGATCAACCATATGATTGGTACTGGGAACAAAGATGAATGACCTTGGAGAAATCAGTCTAGTAAGGAAAGCAGATACAGAACAGAAAGCCCTAATAAAACATGATAAAAACTGTTAAAGTATAGGAACATAAGGCACTTCTTTTTGCTAGGGATGTGAACAAGTGTTACAAAGGAGGTATTATATCTTGAAAAATGTAGTGTGACAGCTGGAATAAGAGGAAAAGATACTTCAGAAAATAGCACAGTACTGAAAAACTGCATTTGGTATTCACAGGTTAGGACAGAAAACAGTAACAATTAATAATATAAAAAATACAGGAAATGTTAATCAACAATCATGTAATTCTGTGAATGTGACACTGATAAAATAATATTTGGTACAGAAAACACTTGAATCCTTATTGTGGGGAAATTAGTGGAGATTGCAGTCAGGTAAAATAAATTCACTAGTCAAGTTTCAATAAAGCGGGAAGACCATCTGAGAAAATAAATTTCAAACCTCATTTTGTGCATGGTAGAGCTTAACTAAAGCACGATGTTGCACACATACTATGTAGTGAGAAAGATATACCCCAACATAAGTCAGGCAAAGAAGAAATGGAGGATTGGACTTGGGTGTAGGCAGAGGACTCAAAGTAGAAATGCAGTTTAAGATTCTCCAAAATTAATTTTTCTAAGACATGATGCAAGGTTTTTAGGGGTAATAATATTTAAGAACACATGAGCAGAAATGATTACTTTGGCACAGCTTGCTGTAGACAGAAATGAATACAGGTGGTACTAACGAGGTCTCGAGTTTAGCAAGAAGTATGAGATGCCAGGATAACGTGAGAGAAACAAGGATAATGGTTATCTTTGAGGAACAGGGATGGAAAAATAATGACTGAGAAGCAATATGAACAGAGGTTTTGGTGATGCTGTGGTGTTTTATTTTTGACTTGAGAGATGGTTATATGGTATTTTCTGGACTGTAATTCAATGAGCTATATACATATTTTACTATGCAATTCTGTACATGTGTTGTATTTCACCGAAGTACACTTTGAAGAAAACTGATAAATATTTAAAAGATCTAAAATGAACGTATTCACTATCTTCCCTCATTTAATAAGTAGTTATTGTGGGGCAATTATGTACCATATTGGTACTCCATGGGAGGCAGAAATACATACAAAGAATTGAGTTAGACACAGAAATATTACCTCAAACCTCATAAAATCCTTAATTCAAGAAATAACATAATTTCCTCTAAATAAGTGAGATATAAATATTGAGCAGTCAGCTAAATTTGCTTACTAGCCTGAATGATTAATACCACACCTTATATATTAGAGATGTGAATTTGTGGCTCAAAAAATTATGTCAAATGTTATATATTTTTGTTGAATTGGTCAATACTAATACCAATTTGTGCATGTCAAGAAATCTATTGTATCATGGGAGAGTAAGCACTGAAAATTCATCTTTTAATCAAAGTACTAAAGCCTGGGGAGTAATTTTCTTTTTATATTTTTTTCTAATAAAGAGAGACTACTAGAAATACAAAAATGACCTAATGACCTATGTGGTAATTTGAACTTCCAAATTAGACAATTGTTTTTGCTTTTGAAATTTTGAGACTGACATTTAGGGTTTGGATTGATGATATTAACAAAGTCAAATTCTTACCAGATTCTTCTGTTTTAAAAGAACCTTTAACTGTTAGATTAGTTTCATCTGCTAAGACTACATTGGGATTGGTTTCCATATGCTGACTGGAAATGCCTTGTGATAAATTTTTATTATTCTTTGTTTTACCTGTTAAAAAGGGAACAGGGAAACAATCGGTTACATGACTAAAATAAAAATAAGCATCAATTAATGAAGCTTGACAGTGGTCAAGCAAATGTTAGACATTGGTTTTAATTATGGTATTTTGGATGTTTTTAATATACTGCCTTATATATAATTGACAGGTACAAAGATTTTTCCACCAGACAGGTAGTTCTTAAAGTTTAGCCTAGAATCACCTGGGGAGGGGGCCACAAATTTTGCATTTTTAACATATTCTCATATAATGATGATATTGCTGATTGAAAGACTACACTGAGAATTACTGCACTAGGCCATAAGGTTGAGGGAAATAGCCAATTTTTTGTATTCCTTCTATATTATCCAACTGTGTTTGGTATAATGTATGTATAGTAGCAGACTTCAACACATTTGTGCTGCCTGGCAAAAATGCCCACAAAAAAACCCCTAAACTTAAAAAAAACTGTTCTGCATTTTTTCAGCTTAGCTAAAGTTTAAGAAAAAAACAAAACAAAAACTCATATCCGCATAATGTTTAATGAAAATAGGAACTTTTTTCAGATGCTCTGGGAAATGTTGCTTCACTTTGGTTAGGTTTCCAAAGAAACGGAGAAACTTTTTTCTTCTAACTGCCTTGAAAGAAATGGTCTTCTTACCATAGTCAAAGAGATCAAAGAGTGCCTGAAATGCCGGATCTGATTCTGTCTGTTCCAGTATATCCTGTATAGCTTCTTCAGACATATGGATTTCACTCTACCAAAAACAAAAAACAAATCCCCACTGAATTAATATGGTTTAATACTAGCAAAATAAGATATCCTCAAACACTGAATAAACATAGGAGCTATACACAAATATAAATACAAAATAAAATCAAGCTATAACTTGACATATAATTCTATACAATAAAGAGCTAATATGCAAATGGTTGTCATGCCCTCACACGGGTGGACCTGAGGCCACACACCACACCCTAGGGGACTTGAGGCTGCGCCGCTCCCCCCCAGCCCAGCAGGGCTTGACGGGGGACCTGAGGCTACAGCACTCACCCTGCAGGTCTTGATGGGGTTGGGGCCAGCTGAGTCTGGGTCTTGCACAATTTCGAGGCACATGTGGGTGGGTGGGGACTTGACTCTGGGCCCCAAGGTGTGCCCTAGACTCTGACAGAAGGGAGATTTTCATATACATTTTACTAATTTTCTTTAATCTCTTTGACACTTCTATTATAGGGAAAGGGCATATAGCAATATTAAAATATTTCCTCTAACTAATTTCCTTTTAATGTGCACGAATTTTGTGCACCGGCCCACTAGTATTGTATAAGTTTAAAGTGCACAGCATAATTACTTGACCTACTACATACAATGTAAAATGATTACATAATAAGGTAACATCCACCATCTTATATAGACTAAACTAAATAAAAAAATTATTATTACATTGATTTGTATAGCCTAAGATATCTCGCTACCTCTAAGTCTTGTAAATATTTTTTAAATTCCTAGTTCACCTATTTGTATAACTGGCTGTTCACACCTTAGTGAATTTGATGCATATACTATTCAGTTGGATATAATGTCTTGCTGTTCTTTTATTTATTATTATTATTTATTTTTTTATTGATTTCAGAGAGAAAGGGAGAGGGAGAGAGTCAGAAACATCAATGATGAGAGAGAATCTTTGACAGGCTGCCTTTTGCACACCCTCTGCCCATAACTTGGGCATGTGTCCTTGACGGAAAACTGACACTTTATCAAACCAGTGAGGGCATCTTGCAGTTATTTTAAAAAGCTATCTAAACCTGGATATTTAACTTCTGACAGACACTGCACAGCACTATAAACAACCAATAACAGAGGGTTATTGGTATCATCACTTTAATATAACCTCTCACAGTATCTAACAGAGTGCCTTGATTACAGTAACCATTTGATTTTAGATGTTTGTGGAGAAAATATAAGGAAGGACTTTGAGATTATAAAAATTTAGAATACACAATATATATTTGTTAAACATTAAGATAGAAGAGGCTGTAAAAAGCAGTAATGATAGATAATGTAAAGGTTGCTTTATAAAAGCTTATCCTATTTTGTTAAATTTACTGAATTTCACCATGGGAGAATATAGATGTATTTTTGTGTATATTTAAAAAAATTATTCTAAAGGAACTGACAAAAAGAAAAAAATTCAATGGTTTTTACCAGAATTCATCATCTGAAAGAAAACCCACTATAATGAATTCATTTTGTGGGCATGGCAACAAACATGATTAGACTGTCTGATGGTCCAAGTAAAAGGATGTGCTATATTCACAATCTCAGCTGCTCTTCAAAAAGGCTATTTACTCATGGACGAATCTTAAAATATATACTGTTAAATTATTCCTTTACCAGCTCACACACTTTCACCTTCACTGAATAGCAAGTGACTAGTATCCCCATATTCTTTTTCTTAGTAGAAATTACTCATTTAGTTAGTACTGCTCATTATATTTTGTTAAATATTACTTGAATCCATTTTATCTTTTTAAAAAATTTTTATAGTTTATAGCAGTGCAGAGAAAATTAATGTGTTACACACTGCACAGCACTGCTGCTGATTTCACACGAACATACCCACTAATGAATTTTTGAGTGTTAAATACTTTGAAATACATGACTGATTATTGCATGGACATAGGAAGTGCTTTACTGATATCTGGAAGAGTTGGTTGAAGTTATTTGATGGGTTTTATTACTTTTACCATTTAAATAAGGCAATTTTAATATATGTAAATCAAATCATCATGCTATATGGCTTACATTTATACAGTAATGTATGTCAATTGTTTTTCAATAAAACTGGAAAAAATAGTTATGTATCACTTAACAATGGGATATGTTCTGAGAAATGCATCATTGGTGGATTCTGTCATTGTGTGAACATCATATACTAACACTTGCTGCTTCCCACAATCAAAATTACAACTAAAATACACAACAGCCATCATTCAGAACTGCCTGAAATCAAACTGAGAAGATGTAGCCCTACTATAACCAGGGCATATGTTATAGCTTATTGCTCCTAGGCTACAAACCTGTATAGCATGCTATGATACTGAATACTGTAGGGAATTTTAACACAAACAGATAAGAACTTGTGTAACTAAATATATCTAAACATAGGAAAGGTTCTGTAAGCATATGGTCTAAAAGGCTAAAAATGGTATACCTATACATAGCTCTCAGTATGAATAGAGCTTGCAACACTGGTAGTTGCTCTGGATGAATCAGTGAGTAAATGTGAAGGCCTAATACATTCTTTATACTACTACAGACTTTATAAATATTGTCCCACAAGCCCTTCTTGTGCTTCCTCCCAACAGGGTAAGCAACAGAATATCAAAGCTGCCAATGCTGCTCTATGAACATGGATGTGGGCTAGACTAATTGGAAATATAGCTGGGTAAGGCATAAATCACTCTAAGAGTGACTGTCAGGAGGAAGTGAAAAGTGGCCTGAAAATCAGCAGGAACAGACAGAAATCAAGATGGAAAGATACAGGAACATAGAGGATAGTCAGGATGATGTGATTTGGGCTATTGCATATTGGACCAGTGGTTAGATTAAGGAAGTTTGTGGTAGCCATAGAAAAATGAGGGTGCTTCCCAGCTGGCGTGGCTCAGTGGTTGTGAGTCGACCTATGAACCAGGAGGTCACATTTCAATTCTTGGTTGAGGCACATGCCTGGGTTGTGGGCTCATTCCCCAGTGTGGGTTGTTCAACTGGGGATTGAGCCCACAACCATCACGTACCACTGACCAGAATCAAACCTGGGATCCTTCAGTCTGCAGGCCAACACTCCAGCCACTGTGTCAAATTGGCTAGGGCCAAAATAGCATCATTTTTAAGTATGAATAAATGTACTGCACACGCAGCCACCCTTACCCATACCTGAAGTCCCAGGAGTTCATCAATTGAAGTTTCTGGTTCAGTAGGGTTGCTATCTGCTTGCTTAGGTGCTTGAGTAATATTGTTGTCACTGTAATGCAGAAAGGAAAATTTTAGTATAGTTCCTAATTAGGCAAAAACAATTAGGCATTTTAAACATACAAAGCTTACCTAGTCAAAAATTTATTAATGTTTTCTGCAAGCTTTTCTTGAAGAGATTTATTGCTTAATATTTTTTCTCGTGCATTTTCAATAACCAGTTGCTGGAAAAGGAAGTCAGTATTAGCAAAAGGACAGATAGAATATTATGCTATTTATGAAAAAATAAAAACAAAACAAAACCAATTAATGGAAGCTGGATAGTTTTAATAAATCTAGGTGGAAAATCAGAAGTTATGGTGGCTCCCTCCATATTAATACCCAAATACTACATTTTATACTTTATAAGTGTTAAAAGATCCTTCACCAACTCTTTCTGCAGCGATTACAAAATAGTTAAAAATTCTAGTTTTTTATACAAGATTTTTAATAATCTGACTCCAATAAAATGCTCTATTATGATACATAATCAGCAACATTGTATTTACTGTTTCTTAAACATACAGCTGCTTCTTCCTTGGTGCATTCGCTTAAGTATCTATTCTGAAGAAGCTGTCTCTTACTGTTAAACTTCACCACTCTCTACCCTACCCCAAGCAATTCAACTACACAGTCTTTGTAAATCTAAACTAATAAAAGCGAAATATTAAAATTAACCGTTTCTCC
>PVJC01048499.1:0-12507 GCA_004026665.1 Murina feae | reverse complement strand
TCCTCCTCCTGTTTTTCTCTTCTGGATGAAGTATAAGTACCACATTAACTCGGGACATGAAACTGGGTCTCCAGTCCTAGGAAGTTGGAGGAGAGAATATGTCAGATTTCTCTTTCAAAGATAGGTCTTTTGTTCATCCTAGAGATGTTGCAGAAAGCAGGGATGTAAGCCATTTCTGGGCTACACACAAACCCCCTAGAGAAATCTTATATTTGAAAAAAAAAAAGCAGTTTACTTAAAATGCAAATTTGGAATAAATATGAATTCCTATCAGATTTATGATTGAAAGTTGCACTGATATAATGTAAGAATATCTTTTAAGCCCTAGCCAGCTTGGCTCAGTGGATAGAGCGTCAGCCTGTGGACTGGAGGGTCCCAGGTTCGATTCTGGCCAAGGGCACATGCCTGGGTTGTGGGCTCGATCCCCACTGGGGGGTGAGCAGGAGGCAGCCGATCAATGATTCTCTCTCATCACTGATGTTTCTATCTCTCTCTCCTTCTCCCTTCCTCTCTGAAATCAATAAAGAAATATTTTTTTTTAAAAATATCTTTTAAGTATTTTTGCTTGGCACAGTTATTGCTTTGTGCAGAGCCAAAGCTTTGTTTTTTTTTTTTCCCCAGTTATATATTAAGATACAGCCCATGGTAGAAGCATGTTCATAATGGGCCTTTGTTTAAGGCTTTTAAAGTAAACAACAACACATAGGAGGAGATGGGTTTTAGAAGCTGCTTTGATGAAATTTCACCAACTGGCTATCTACAGGTAATCAGGTGTGCCCACAGGGAAGGGGACAATGAGGCCATTCATGCCAGGAAGTAGAGAACACAGGCAAACCACTTATTTACAACCTGACAAGTGGGTCCTTAATAATTCTCACCTTTAGATCAGTTACATTAGCTTTGAGAAGACACTGCCAGTACATGTTTTCAGAAGGATAAAATTCCACTTGCATACAGCTTATTAATAAGGAATATGTCTCTGTATTACAAAGGTCTGTTAGCATTTGCTTTTTCGAGTAAACAGTCTTAGCTACTTCTTTCTGCCTGGTTAGCACTGTAATACTAGCCCATCTGGGGGTAAGGTCTTAGGTCAGAATGTTAAATTTGCACCTGGTTTACTTCACAGCAAATCTCTGCTTTATTTGGAAAGCTGTTTTCCCCTCTCCTTTTAATTCAAGAAGGTTTCTTAAGTCCTTTCCATGCACTTTACTAACGAAACAGTTCATGGAAAATGTATCTCCCCCCTGCTCCCCAGGTCCTGGAGTGAGGGGTGCATTTGCCTCACTGATGGGTCACGCTCCTTGCATAGTCCCATGAACCCTGTCCAGTCACTTCCTCCTTCCTCTCCTGCACCCCCCCCCCATCCAGAATGCAAGCTGGTTTTGCATGCTTTCTAATCCAAGTTGTTGACAAGTCTGCCAGCCCCTCAAATGGCTTTAAAAAATGTTTTTATTGATTTTAGAGAGAGAGGAAGGGAGGGAGAGGGATAGATACAGATTGAAACATCCAAGTTGTTGACAAGTCTGCCAGCCCCTCAAGTGGCTTTAAAAAAATGTTTTTGATTTTAGAGAGAGAGGAAGGGAGAGGGATAGATACAGACTGAAACATTGATGAGAGAGAAACATTGACGGGCTGCCTCCTACATGCCCGCCACTAGGGACTGAGCCTGCAACCCAGGCATGTGCCTGGACCAGGAATCGAGCCAGTGACCTCTTGGTTCATGGACCAACACTTTATCAACGGAGCCACACCTCAAGTGGCTTTTAAATAAAGGTTTCAGTGATCAGAGGCTTCTTTTCTTCGCTCTGGCGGTCATATCAACTAGTTACTATACGCAGTATCCTGTGGAAACACATCGGTGCCCACTTCACAAGGCATATTTAATGAGAAAGCTATGCATGGGAAAATGTATCTGAAGTATTAAACTTCCCCGCAGTACAGGGTTACCCTCCAGCTGAAGATGTCCTTAAATTCCACCGGCCACCTTGTTTGCAGAAGAAGAGCGGGGAGGAAAGCCTGAGCTCCGTTCCTGCCTTCCCTGGGCCTGTGGGTCTCCAGCCCACAGAAGGCCCCCGGTCAGACTGTGCTGCTGGGCGGCCGCACCTCCTGTGGGGCTCGGCCTTGCGCCGCCCTCATGTGTGAGACAGGCTTCCCTGAACACATCGTTCCGAGACATCAGTCTGGCTTCTAGACCTTCATATTCAGGGGTCTTTTTTTTTTTTTTTTTTTTGCCATTTGCCAATGACACGGTTTGGATTTCTTCCTTTTTAAGGCGTGTGACCCCCTGGGACAGGTTTCCCCCTCAGAAAGCCCGTGCAGGCTCCCTCCTGAGCACATCTGCTCCTCTTTATGCCACCGGGAGAGGATTAAACCAGCTGTTCTCTGCTTTTCAGATTTGACTGAAGAGCGACTTGGGGACAGCAGCTTGGCAGACAACGCAGAGACCTTCAGCGACAAAGACACGGACCAGAGGAGCTCCCCAGATGTTGCAAAAAGTAAAGGCTGCTTCACCCCCGAGAGCCCCGAGATAGTGTCAGTGGACGAAGGTGGGTATGCAGGTCAGAAAAACGGGGGCACCTCGGACAGCCGCTCCGACAGCCCCAAGTACCACGGGGAGCAGAATCACCTCCTGATCGAGGGCCCCTCGGGGACCGTCTCTCTGCCCTTCAGCTTGAAAGCCAACAGGCCCCCCCTGGAAGTGTTAAAAAAAATATTTCCCAACCAGAAGCCCACGGTGCTGGAGCTGATCCTGAAGGGCTGTGGGGGGGACCTGGTGAGCGCCGTGGAGGTCCTGCTGTCCAGCCGGTCCTCGCTCTCGGCCACCGAGCGAACTGCAGCCGAGCCCGAGAGCCTCGTGTTGCCCTCCAACGGGCACATCTTCGAACACACCTTGAGCTCCTACCCCATCTCCTCCTCCAAATGGTCCGTGGGGTCGGCCTTCCGAGTCCCAGACACGTTGAGGTTTTCTGCGGACTCGAGTAGCGTCGTCCCCAACCCCCTGGCCGTGCCCCTGCAGCACCCTTTCCCCCAGCCGCCCCGATACCCTCTCATGCTGAGGAATACTCTGGCGAGAAACCAGTCGAGCCCCTTTTTGCCCAACGACGTCACCCTGTGGAACACCATGACGCTGCAGCAGCAGTACCAGCTGAGGTCCCAGTACGTCAGCCCTTTCCCGGGGAACTCTGCCAGCGTCTTCAGGAGCTCGCCCGTCCTCCCCACGCGCGCCCCCGAGGACCCGCGGATCGCCATCCCCGAGGAGGGGTGCCCCATGGTGTCCAAGCAGCCCATTTACCCCGAGGATGACTACGACGAGCGGTCCGACTCCTCAGACTCCAGAATACTCAACACATCGTCTTAAAGTGGTACCGGATGGGAAGGGACCAGGTGACACATTCTGTGCATCTGAACGCTGGTGGGAGCGGGGTGTTGGGGAGGCCGAGGAGAAGCCACATGCGTTGTATACCTTTTCCTTCTGTCTGACAAAGTGACTGTGCTTGATTCTGTTAGCAATAAAAACATAACTTATTTAATTTCTTGCACTTCACTGGGAAATGCCAAATAGCTCTGCTCTGTGGCTTTAGTGCTGAAATGCTTATTGTACAAAAGCGTCTCATGCTAAGCATAGTCTTGGGAAAGCTGGGACCTCGGAAGATTTATTTGGGGATGTGACGCTGAAGGTCAGCCTTGCTCCTAAACTCCACCTGGAGTGTTCAATACAGTCGTATACTTGAATGCAGTTTGGTGAAGGGATTCCTCAGGACGTGTGACTCCCAAAGGAAGTGGTGCGATGGCGGAGGGACTGCCAACAGGGACATTATGTTCTTGTGCTGGAAATCCGTCTTGCATTTTAAAGAACAGAGCGAACGGCCCCACATGCTTATTTAAGCTTGGACAGTTTTCAGACACAAACTCCATTAAGAATTATTCCTTTCACATGGCTGAATCGAAACACGTGTAATGTCCGTGTAAAACCCGTCACAGCTGTGAACTGCATGAAATGTGTTGTGAAATGAACATGAGATTAAGCTTTGTCGGGTTAATGTAGCATGCTAAGGCCCTAGAAGAAATAAACTGAGGAGATGATTTTGGTTCGTGTCATTTCTGCTTGTGGAAGGAGGACCTCTGCCAACAGGAACTTGACGTAAAAGCAACTTACCTAGTGCCCCACCTCCAGGTGTCGGTTATGTGAGATGCTCCTTGAGAAAGGCCCATGACAGAGACCTGGGGGCGCAGTCAGAAAGACGGAGAACGTATTGTTCAAGGATAGAGTTCATTCAGTGCCTCTATCCGTTCATTTATTTCTTCAGCAGATGCTTAGTGAGTGCCTGCTATGCGTCACAATGCTCCCTGTACGTTATTGTCCAAGTTACCTGCCCACGAGTCCGAGGTAAGCAGGGATGGTGATGGAGAATCCCATTACAGTCAAAGCAAGAATGAGACAGTCCACAGCGTGGGAAGTAAGTAGAGTGCTTAGCACGCCCCACACAGAGAAAACACTCACTGTGCGAGAACGGTTGCTCCTGTGACGTTCAGGAGCGTTGCATTCAGGATGTAGAATGAATTCCCTCGTCATCACTTGGGGAAGATGACCACCACACAGCACTGAAAAGCAGGGCTTCCCCCAGCACCCACGTGCTTTACTTTAAAAGCAATTTGGGGTGCTGCGTACGGCAGACTTTTTGCTTGGGTAATGTTCTTTGTTGTTGTTAACCCTCACCTGAGGATATTTTTCCATTGATTTTTACGGAGAGTAGGCGAGAGAGGGAAGGACAGGCATGTCATCGATGTGAGAGAAAGACATCGATGGCTTGCCTCCTGCCTAAGCCCCAACCAGGGCCCCGGGCCAGGGAGGAGCCTGCAACCAAGGTATCCCGGGACCCCCTTGGTCCGCAGGCCGATGTTCCATCCACTGAACCAAACTGGCTGGGTCATGCTCAGCTATTTTTAAAAGTGAGTTTTCGAACAATGATCTTCAGTGCCCACACGGACCACTTCTTGTGCTATTTTCATTCTCAGTGCTTGAAAGGAAAGATGACTGCTCAGCTCAGGCAAGCTAATGAACGTGGGAAGGAAAGGAAATAAACAAATGCAAGCCTCTTGATGACAGACGTAGAGAGAGCTCCCCGTGCCAGAGTGTTGAGGAGGGAGGAGGGCAACTCCTCGGCCCGAGATGCCCCTCAGCTGGGTCCCAGGAACAATAATAGTTAAAACAGAAGAACCATCTCGTTTTTATTTCTGTTGGGCTCTTTTGGAATGAGATACCTTTGAGGGGGAAACTTCACTATTACTAGTTGGACTACTGTGTATTTAATTGCCATAGTTGCATATTAGAGGTTTAAAGAGAAATACGATTTGCTGTTAAGAGTTCTATTTAGACATTAGTGTTTACATAAAGAAAGAACGTGAGGAGATGGAGAGGAATCCTCTGACAAACCCTGATTCTAAAGACACACGTAAAGGACGTTCAGTGTGGTGGTGATGGGCTAACGCCTGGGCCTACCCAGGACAAATGCGTTTCCAAAGGCATCTTCATCTCAAAAGTTACCCACGTTTATTTAACAAGCAACCATGACGACAGATGCCTTGGGAGCCACTGGTGCTCGGCTTCCGCTGTGACTTCTGCAGGTTGAATGATGGATGGAGCAAAACTTGGCTTAAGATGCAGCGTTCTTACTGCTCGGTTTTGCCCACAGATTGCCAGTCACTGACTGCTTTCTACAGTGCCCGCAGAATGGAATTGTCTGTAAGGCAGCGTGTTCATGGCCGGTGCAGGTATGCTTAGGTCAATATAATCTTCTGCAGCAAGGAATGTTTTCTGTGGTGGAGTGAGTGTGGTCCGGGATCAGAAGGGAGACATTGGTTATTAAGATCTTACATCTGGCCCTACCTGGTTTGGCTCCGTGGATAGAGTATTGGCCTGCAGACTGAAGGGTTCTGGGTTCGATTCAAAGGCACATGCCAGGTTGCAGGCTCGATCTCCAGTTGTGGGGAGGGGGGGGCATGCAGGAGGCAGCCAATCAATGATTCTCTCATCATTGATGTTTCTGTCTCTTCCTCCCTCCCTTTCCTCTTTGAAATCAATAAAAATATATTTTAAAAAATCTCAATCTGGCTTCCAGCGTTCAGTCTTGCTTTCTTTGTAGTCCTGACGGCTGAGTCCCCTCTGGCTGAAGTAGATGCTAGCTCAGCACCCAGAGATGGTCCTGGGAAGGTGTGTGGATTTCTCATCTGCCCATGGGCACACAGTTTCTCTTTCACATGAAGCTGAATGTCAGGAAGAACACAGAAAAAAATCAACCAGCTCCTACTTAAGGCCCATCTGTCACAGAGAAAACAACGGCGTGCTTGGGTGTCCACTTGCAGTGAGTCAAGCCCGCCGTATGGGAAGGTAATGCACATTAAACCGTGGGGCCTCTCCCCTTCTAGGGAGGACCTGCCAACTGCTAGTCCGAGAGTCAATGCTTTGCTCATCTAAGATGTGTGCTGCCTCCGCCAGTGTGGCTCAGTGGTAGAGTGTTGACCAGTGATCAGGAGGTCATGGTTCGATTCCTGGTCAGGACACATGCCCCCAGTTTCAGGCTCGATCCCAGTGAGGGGCATGCAGAAGACAGCTGATCAATGATTCTCTCTCATCACTGATGTTTCTGTCTCTCCCTGTCCCTCCCTCTCTGAAATCAATAAAACTGTATTTTTTAAAAGAAAAGAAAAAAAAAGGTGTGTGTTAGGTTAGTCATGTTCTACAGCAGTTTGTCTCAAAATGTGAGCCAGGCACCTGATGGTTTAGATTCCCATGTTGAGTCATTGGTCGTCTAAGCGTGTGTGCGTGCGTGTGTGTGTGTACATTTTAAAAAATATGTTTTTATTGTTTTTTAGAGAGGAACGGAAAGGGATAGAGAAATAGAAACATCCATGAGAGAGGAACACCATTGATTGGCTACCTCCTGCACACCCCCCACTGGGGATCGAGCCACCAACCCAGGCATGTGCCCTGACCGGGAACTGAACCAGCAACCTCCTGGTTCATGGTCCGACGCTCAACCACTGAGCAACACTGGTGGGCAAAGCACCTGTATTTTTATCATCCTCCCCAGGTAATTCCTGAACTCACTGAGATCTGAGGACCAGCTCACTCGGCATCACAATCTTAGGTTTTCTTCTAAAATCTATGCCCAGTAGAAGAGCTCAGGGATACAGACTCTGATGCTGGGGTTTCTAATCCCTCCCACCCCCGTTTTTCTGTGGCAAGAGGAAACTTCGGTATGTAAGCCCCTAGATCCAGTACAAATAACTTTAGCATCAGTGTTGGTGACTATACTGAGTACACATTTGGGATCAGAAATGCCTGCTTCTGGAAGCTTCTGGTTGGGAAAGGGCCAGATATTAGCATAAACTTCAGTAAGTTGTGATTCCTAGTTGACAGTGACTCCTGGAGGTAGATTTTGCCTTGGAGCTTTGAGTTTTAAGAAATATCAACAAATCTTTCTGCCCAGCTTTATTGAGATGGTATTGCCATGTAGCACTGTGTACGTTTAAGGTGTACATTGTGATGATTTGGTACATGTGTCCTTTGTGAAATGTTGACCACAATAAGGTTAGTTAATGCATGGGTCACCTCACATAATTACCTTCTCGTGTGTGTGTGTGTGTGTGTGTGTGTGTGTGTGTGTGTGTGTGTGGTGAGGGCATTTCAGATCTCTCTTGGCAGCGTTCACCTATACAATACAGTATTGTTACCTGTAGTCACCATATTATACATTAGTTCCCTAGAAGTTACTTATTTTACAACTGGAAACTTATACCCTTTAACTAATATTTCCCCACCCCTCAGCCCCTGGCAACCGCCATCCTACTCTGTTTCCATGAGTGGCTTTTTAGATTCCATGTGTAAGTGAAATCACACAGTACTTGCCTTTCTGTGACTGGCTTATTTCACTTAGTAAAGAGCATTTCTTTATTGATTCACCCATGGATGGATACTTAGGTTGTTTCCGTACCTTGGCTATTGTGAGTAATGCTGCAGTGAACATGGGGGTGAAGGTATCTCTTCAAGGTAGTGGTTTCATTTTCTCTGGCTATGTACCCATAAGGGAGATTGCTGAGTCATATTGTGGTTCGGTTTTCATTGTTTTGAGGGACCTCCACACTGTTTTCCACAGTGGCTGTACTCAGGTACAATCCCACCAATAGTGCACAAGGGTGTTTTTTTCGCTAGATCCCCGCCAACACTTGTTATTTCTTGTCTTCTTAATAATAGCCATTCTAACAGGTGTGAGGTGCTATCTCACTGTGGAGTGTTACAATTCGTGGTGATGCATTGAGAAGCAAGGCATTTGTTAGCCAGGTAGGTGGCTGCGATTGAAATTAATAGTAGAGCCACCTGAGTGACCACAGGTAGCAGGGAAAAGGGTCAGTGATTCTGGGCCACTGGGCCAGGCTGTTACAGGTAAAGGGGAGGCTTCTAAGAACCTAGAACATTCACAATTGGTAAAAAGCAGCTGCGCCGTAGGAAGGGGTATGCAGTGTAGGGGCCACATGTTCCAGGTTTGCTCACCAGGAACTCGTCTCCCAAGGTCCCCGGCTGCACCCTGGCTAGATGAGTGATGGGAGGGGCAGGTGCATCTGGGGAACATTTGTTGGGTGCCCAGAGAACAGGCCCTGGCTGCATTTGAACTGACATATTTGAAAAATGAACTTGATTTCACTGCATACTGTTTCAGTGATTCATTCTTTATATGTGCATTTGCTCGGCAGAAGGGAGTCGAAAATAAGATGGATGCTAAATTTATATGTTAATTTTAATATTGGAGCTATCCTATATTTGAAGATTAAGATCAATGCTTCAATTTCATTTCTTATGAGGAACTGGATGTTGTCATTACTGGGGAAAAAAAATCATTTCCAAATGCATCCTCCCCAAATTCCAGTCTGAGAGGGCAGAGGAGTCTCAGAAGAGGCAGGGAGATGCTTCAAAGTTCCCACAGTATCATTTACTCGTTCAGTGTGAAGGTAAACAGCAAGGGTGGTGGTTTTTCACTGGCGTTTACTTACTAATTGGATTCTGAGAATTGGCTGGAGTTGGTAGGCGGTGTCAAGAGTTTCCTGTATCCTGTGGGCAAAGCCACTGGATTTAACCAAAAGTAAACTCAGCCATTGTTCAGGTGAAGGATCCCTCCAGAAGACTCAAGTCCCAGCTCGGTGGTTTAAGCCACAACTTTGCACTTGCTCTGTGATTTAAGACTCCAAAGATCTGTGGAAGGGATTTTGGGGGAAGAAGAAGCCTCTGCCTCCCATTCAAACATGGTGGAACTGGATGTGTGGTGGCTTCTGTAGAGGGAGGGCAGGTGAGTTTGACTTGGGACCCAGCCCTTTCTCAGCCCGGGGCTGCTATGCAGTGTACGTGGCTCTGTCTTTACTGAAGACTCTGGCTCTCCATGCGCACCCTGGCCTTCCTCCCTGGCTCCTGTTCCCGGGGAACACTGGGTGACATTGGCTGCTGCAGGTGGTTGTATATTTTGTGTTTGCATGAAGGGGCTGAAATTTTTTTCTAATTTGCCAGACCAGAAAGAGTGCTGTTTTGGGAGGTGCCTTTTTCTGCTTTGCCAAGCGGCATAGTAAGTAGGGATCCTGGGAAAAAGTAGGGAGAAGGAAAAAGAGTGAATGAGTTGCAAGAAAACAGCTTGGGCAGTAAAAGGATTCGCTATGAAAGCCATTGCTAAGTCTCTGCCACTCCATCTCCCTCAGCCTGTTCCCTTTGAGGAAAAAGGAAGTAGTGTCAGTTCACACAGAGTTCCAAAGAATCTCCCTCACGGGAATTGAAATGAAAAATGTCAGGAGAGATTGGAAAGGGAGGTCGTGAACTTGGCTTTATAGAGCACATTCTATCTGCATTGGTTACCCCAGGCCTCCGTCCTGACCTCAGCATGTCTCTACATGGTGTCTCTGCTCTAAAACCAACCAGGCAGACACGTGCCACTTGGGGCTGTCTGAGTGGACGGCCATGTATGGGAAACAAAGCTAGTGAATGAATGAAAATGCCTGCAGCAAACGCTGATGCGTGCAGTGTCCTGCCTCCAGGAGAGCACTGTGGACCAGCCTGTCTGAGTGTCTCCAACACAGTAATAGCCGAGATTCACTGCAGGCCCTGAATCTTCAAGAAACATCATGTCTAATGGGGTTTAGTGTTACAGACACTTCATTATATATCTTGAGCTCGGGCATAATTGGCGAGTGGGCATAATGCATATATAGCTCATTAAATAGAATAGTTGATTTGCCAAAGTACCCTGTATGTACCTGTCAGAATCGTGTCTATATATCCATACTAGAGGCCTGGTGCATCGATTCATGCACTGTTGGGGACCCTCAGCCTGGCCTGCACCCTCTCATAATCCAGGACCCCTCAGGGGATGTCAAGCTGCTGGTTTCAGCCAGATCCTGCAGGCCAGGCCAAGGGCCCCCACTGGTGCACAGGGCCTCTAGTGTGCATGTAAGATCTTTGGTTAATCTTCCTGCCCTCCCTCCTTCCCCCTTACTACTTGATTCATCTATCTGTTCCATGTTTCCATGCCTGTGTGTTGAATGTCTGCCCCTGGTGGTCAGTGCACATCATAGCTACTGGTCAGATGGTCGCTTAGGCTTTTATATATATAGATTTGTACCCATAGAAAAAAATCTTGTTAATCCAACACTGATCTTTTTAAATTAGCAATTCAAAGCACCTGTTAGATGTCATTATTTTAAAATATTTTAGACCCAATCCAAATACAAATTAATTTATTAAAAACCAGATTAAAACCCAGTTCTACTCAGAATCTGGCACTTTCCAAGAATGGTTTGGAGTTATGTGTGATTCAGGAGCAATCATCGATAAATCTCTGACAGTCTGTGCTCACCATTGTTCTAAGTGACTCACCTCTGTTAACTCATTTTACCTCTCAGCCACCACATAGGTCTGTGGTATTACTGTTGCCCTTGGATAGATGATGACGCAAAGAAGTGACTTGCCCGAGGACAGATCTGTAGAGGTGGGTGTGGATTTCGGTCTCAGTCATTCGGGTCTATTCTATGGGCTTAGATGTCCCAGGGCTTTTTAGAGATCCTGGGCCTTCTCTGCCCAGCTCCCCGGGTCCAGAGATGCCTCCATCAGAGTGGGAAGCAGATCCTGCATTTAAGCAGCTGAACCCTCCCTGCTCTCCCTCCCTGCTCTCCCTTTCTGTTAGGAATCCATCAAGTACAGAGGGAGAGGCCCTGGTGTGCAGCCTACATCACTGAATGTTCTCTCCGACTCGGCTGCCCCCTGGCGGTCAGTGAGGGCAAAAAGGGATGAACTCAGCATTTTCCTGGACTCCTTGGTCCTAATGAAACCCTTGGCCAAACAAGAAAGGCGTGAGGCTGTTCAAAGGCATCTTTGCCATGTCCTACTTTATTCGCGTTGTAGGATTTCCTCTGGGACGGCTGTGACCACAGACCCGGCATACACACACCCAGTCTGCAGGGAATTCCTGACAAGTTTCTGTTTTGCTGATGGTTGTGCCTGTTGACCACAGAGATTTCCTAAGAAAGGATCATGAGCGCACTGACAGTAAAATGGTTCCCAGGTTAAACTCAAATATGAATTCTCTAAAACCAGCAGGCAGGAAATCTAATGTTAAGTCCCAGCTGCCTTAAACCTGCCAGACAAATCATAGAAGACCATGAAGATCATTTAATCCACAGTTTCTCAAAGTGAGGCCCCCAAATCCCTGCGTCTGGAATGCCCTGCGACCTCTGTTCACCACCTGGGGCCTGGATTTCCTCCCCCCAAACCTCCTCGCTGGGGCTCAGAGCGCAGGCACCCTCCTGCTCTCTGGGATCCACAGGACAGTGAGGACCGCTGAACCCACCCCTGTCCGAGGCACAACCTTCCCGAGAGAGCCAATCCAGCCCCGCAGGGAGGGAGGAAAACAAATCTACCAGGTGTGACATCTGAATAGATGGCTTGTGCCTAAATTACCCAACCCAGCGAATGAAACGCTCTCCCAGTGTAAGAGGCACAAGGGGATCTGTCCGAATCCCTGCGATAAGGCTCCTGAGGGGAGGGGAGTCCACACCCGTGTTCAGAGGTGAGTGACAGTGAGTAAATCCCCCCATGGAGCTGGGGGTCAGCGGACAATGACATACCCTTTAGAGTTATGGATTGGTTTGATCAATTATAAGGAAAATGACTCAGGGAGGATTCATACACCCACTCCCCCCAAACTTGGAGTTAAACCCAGTCAGTAAGGGTTTGGAATGAAGATGGGGAAACAGGTGCCTTGAGGTGGGAGGGAGGGGGGAGGAGCCTGCGAAGATGGACAGAGTAGGGCTCCCGCCCCCTGTAGGCGTGTAGTTCAGTCCCAGCTCAACTGGGGGAGGTCCACGGTCTGTGTCAAGCGTTTGGGGAGAGTGGTAACCAATAGGACTATCCCCCAGTTCCACCTGGGAGCAGGGCAGTAAAGGGGCTCAGTGAGCTGACGGCAGTTGAGAATC
>PVJC01048498.1:0-12995 GCA_004026665.1 Murina feae | reverse complement strand
GGAGTTCGCCGGGCGGGGCGGAGCAAACAGCTATGGCGCTTCTCAGCCCTGCGCTGAGAGACGCCAGGACTCTGTGTCCCACGGTTATTGCTGCAAGCAACGCTGAGAGAAACCCATTTTGGATTTCCTTCTGATGCTAGTCTCTGGGTGTCTGTGGGACCTCCAAAACTCGCCTGGAACTGGAGTTCAGAGCCGCTGGGAGCTTGTGGCTCTCCCCGTTTTGGAAAAGAACCACGGCTTCCGGTACCAGCCCTTCCCCGAGCCCGTGCGCGTGCCTCCGTACCTCTGTACTTTGCTCCCGCTGCTTCTCTGAGTCTCAGACTCTTCTCTGGTTGTAGGATTTTCACTCAGCCAGCCGTCCTGTGGGTGCGAGTGGTGTCCGTGTGTTCTTTTCGTGGTTTTTCTGAAATAGTTGTTCACAGCTGCATATACGGTGTCTACCCTATGCCGCCATCTTGTTTCTCCTCATCATCGATGTTTCTATCTCTCTCTATCCCTCTCCCTTCCTCTCTGAAATCAATAAAAATATATTTTAAAAAATATTTCTTAAAAAATTTTAGAAATACATACAACTAATAACATGACTACCTCTGAGGCACATGATTGATATAGGGATGGGAGGGAGTTAGGAAAGAAATAATTTATTTTTCTTTTAAACAGTTTTTTTAAAATCTTACAAATTTTAATGTATTATTCTAAACACTTTATACTCATTTAACCCTCAACAATTTTAGGTAGATACTAATAGCTTATTCATTTTACAGAAGAGAATTATCTATCATTTGAAAATTTTCAATGAGCAGGTGTTCCTTTTTTAAAAGACATCACTCTTAAAAAAGGATCCTCAGTTCTGAACCTAGCAAAATATGGAAATTAGTGGGACAATTGATCTTTCTTATTCCAAGCTTTTTGCATCTACTAAAGCAGCTTGGGAGCAGAGGGAGTCATCCTGACAGTGCCCCACAACTGATTCACAATGAATTGGCTGTCAAATAAACTAGGTCTTTTTTAAATGTTCATTCTTAAACCAGGACTCTAGCTCCCTATTTGCACCTCTGATCTTTTGTAACTTGCCTGAAGGACTCCGCACCCACCTCCCTCCAAATGTCATTTGTTCATGTATGATCATCGTTCCAGCCTGTCAAGAGCATTTCAAATCTTAATTGTCATCTAACCTATTAGTGATCCTGTTCTTTGCATCATTTGGAAGTATGATGAGGTGGACACCTACATCTTCATCTGAGCCACTTATAAAAACATCGCACGACCAGGGCTGAGTCACAGGCTCAAAGACCTCCCATTGGCAAGACATAAACCCCATCATCTCACACCCCTTTGGGTACAGTGATTCACCAGTTATGCAGCCTCCAAGCAGGGTCATCATCCAGCCCATATTTCTTCATTGTATCCATAAGCATAATCTCACAAACTGCTTAATGCCCCGTTGAAAGCAAAAATAGTATCTTCAGCATTCCCCTAGCCTTATCAACAAAAGAAGCATGATATTCTACCTCTTGGTATGTATTCTTAGAGAACTTATGATGGCTTTCACCAAAAGCAGACACATTCTCCTTGCTAAGCATTGCCACACCCCATATGTATAAGCATTTCTAGAAATTTGCCAGAAATCAACATCAATCTTGACAATCTTTAATTTCTAAATCCATTGTCTACTCCTTGCTAAGTATATGCAGTATTTGCCAATTTCCATCTCATAGCACTCCTCCAATCCTCCACAACTCCCCAAACATCACTGAAAGCAGATTTCTTATCATATTGGATCTTGACACCTATCTAGACCTGGACTGTTTTATCATATTTTCTTCCTGTTTCTGACTTTAAGTCATTCTCCTCAATACTCTGGAAAGAAAGGAAAAGGAAGGTAGCAGATCGTCTCTCTATCTTTGGTTAATAATACAACATGACCTTCTATCCCATAGTTTGTCCTGGATATTAAACACATTTTATTTATTTACATATTCATTCATTTATGTTTAATCACACAAGCAATACATACTCATTAAAATGCAGATATTATAGCTAAAGCTAAAGCTCTCATTGACCAATCCTTCAAATTCTAGTCCATTCTCTATTGTGCTTAGCTTGGTGTATATTCTTCTGTGCATTTATATACCTATATGTACATTTAAAAATCATACGATTTGGCTTTTTGTTTAACTATGTTGGCATATCCTTTAGAACATTTTCCCCATTAACATTTTCCTGGCAGAACATCTCTGGGTGTTTAGTACCCAAACTTGATGGGACACATGTATCTCACAATAATGTTTTCCAGTTGTCATTTATATAAGGAAAATATATACATATTTGCACCCCCCAAAGTCAATGTGGCATTCTAAACTTAATGATGTATGCGGAAAATCCCAATTTACAGTTCAAATAGAAGTAGGAGGGTGTTAGAATCATGTGTAGATATTTGGAAACTTGTCACAAAGGGAATGAGTCTGGAGTATGGCTGATGCTCAGAGGTCTTGTTCCTACAAAGCAACCTTTTGTTGCAACCATATTCTTTATTTGGTAAACGGGAAGCAATTTTGAGCATTTTACATCCTAACATAATTTGTGACATATACTGGCATTTTACTGGGATTTAGTTACATTTAGGAAATTTCTGGAGGGGTTTGAGTTGACACAATCTGTTACTATTTTTAAAATTAAAAAACAATGAAAGACATGCTCCCAGTTAGTATTTTCACACAGAATGTTTGATTTGAAGGAACAGATTTATGACTTTAAGAGATAAAATGCCTGTCAGATGAAGGAATTAAAAAATGTAGCAAGTACATATGATGGAATATTATTCAGCCATAATAAGGAATAAAGTTCTGATACATGCTACAACATGGATGAATTTTAAAAACATTATCTTAAGTGAAAGAAACCAGATACAAAAAGACAAATATTCTATGATTCCATGTATGAAATATAGGCAAACTCATAGAGACACAAAATAGATTATTGCTTACTGGGAGCTTATGGTAGCAGGGAATAGAAAGCTATTGCTTAATGGATATAGATGCCTGTTTTGGATAATGAGAACATTTTAGAAATATATATATATATTCACAATAAAAATAAAAGGTTTTGCCTGGCCGGTGTGGCTCAGTGGTTGTGTTGACTCATGAGCTAGGAGGTTATGATTCGATTCCATGTCAGGCCACATGCCCAGGTTGCAGGCTTAATCCCCAGTAGAGGGCATGCAGGAGGCAGCTGATCAATGACGAACTCTTATCGTTGATGTTTCTATCCATTCCTCCCTCTCCTTTTCTCTCTCTGAAACCAATTGAAAAAAACACACATATACACAAGTTACAAAGGTTTTCTTCTGTAACTTGCTTTTCTCATTCAATAATATACATTGAGAGCCTCTTATGTCGGTACCTGGCAGTGCCCCACTCTGTGATTGTTGATGAGTCCTCTATAGCAGCAATTTTCAACCTTTTTCATCTCATGGCACACATAAACTAATTACTACAATTCTGTGGCACACCCAAAACAATATTGTATCTTTTGACGATCTGAAAAAAATAGGTATAATTTTTATTCCTTCACACTGGATGGCTATTGTTGTGTTGGCTGTTGTCATTTTTTAATTTGACAGTCTTAAGAGAAAAGAGGTCAGTGCCCCTGTCTAGATAGTCAGGTATTGCATGTTTTAAACATTCTTGAGGCACACTGGTTGAAAATTGCTGCTCCATAGGATAGAAGTACATGGGGTTGTTGGGCCATTGCCCTGCCAGGCAGTTTTCACAGCCTTCACGCTTTTCAAGTTCTAACCTTTCAGATGCTTTTCACAGTGTGTTGCCAATCTGGTGTCCCTCTCCCTGGCCACTCTTCATCCCTCCATGGTCTGTGCAAGGCCTTGTCAATCTGGCCTCATCAGAGACTTTCCCAGGTCACACTGATGTTCTCTCCTGCCTCTTTTGGATATAGAGATACATGCTCAGAGCTATTCCTTGCATTATTGTTTTTAAAAGCAGAAAGCATTCCAGTATCCATCAGTAAGAGATTATTCATAAAGTTATCCTTACAGTAGACTACTATGCAACCACTCACAATGTTGGTATAGATTACAGAGCTGTATTTATTGACGTGAAAAATTCCCCACAATTGTTAAATGAAAAAAGATTTTTCAAAGCAACGTGCAGTGCCCTAACCAGTTTGGCTCAGTGGATAGAGCGTCAGCCTGCGGACTGAAGGGTCCCAGGTTCAATTCCTGTCAAGGGCATGTAGCTTGGTTGCAGGCACATCCCCAGTGGGGAGTGTGCAGGGGGCAGCTGATCGATGTTTCTCTCTCGTCAATGTTTCTAACTCTCTATCCCTTTCCCTTCCTCTCTGTGAAAAATCAATAAAATATATTTAAAAAAAAAACAAAAAAACAACGTGCATTATATAATATAGTTTTTGTATAAAGAACATTGATTATGCACATAAAAATAAACTTCGGAAGGATATACACCCAAATGTGAACAGTGGTGATCTGGATGTAGGGTGACAGGTGATGTTTTATTTCACACATTTGAATTTTTCTGTTTTTCTTCAATTAACATTCATAGTTTATATAATGAGAAAAAAGATTTTTTTTTTAAGTCTGGGTTGACATCCCTGACTTCGGTAATTGTGCAGAACTATCTTACAGCACAAACAGCATTCCTTACATGCTTCTCTCTTTCTCCCTGTGAGTTCTGTCTCCACTATAAGAAAGGGAGGGGGGAAGGGGAGGGACTCTTTGTAGGCACAGTGCCAAGCCTTGGCTAGGAGGCTTTGCACCATCATTGCATTTAATCCTCACAAAAACTGAGTGGGGAAGATATCAGGCCCATTTTACTGATGAAAAACTGAAGCTCTGAAATGACAAGCAATCACCTTCCATCATGCAGCTAATAAATTACTAAATCAAAATTCAGAGCCAAGTTTGCATGACTCCACAGGTCATACACTCACACCCACATTCTCTGTAGATGTACTAATCACCCCACTCTAACACAACTACCACCCTCGTGGCTGTCAGAGGAATCGTCCATTCTCTCAATGACTCCATGTGGAGCATTCTATACTTAGAGAGCTGGGCACTGGAAATTCAATGACGAACAGGATATGTGGTTCTTGCCCTCATGGAGTGTATATTCTAGCTAAAAATAGGTTATTAAAGTGCATGGGTGCTAAATAGAGAATATTTTTGCAAAAGTAATAACCAATATAGCTCCACCGAGAACCATAGTCAAAATGGAGAAATTAAAGAAAAACGTAGACAGGTGTAAACCTAAAAGGAAATTTCTAGAGCTTGGTCTCATGACTCCATCCTCGGCCCTTCTAATTCACTCTTTTTGTTAATGACCTTCAAGCTCATCAGATTATCAGAAGATATAATACTTATTAAACAGCAGAGGACAAAAATAGACAGCTTAGAAAAATGAGTCAAAATTAACATAATGTGATTTAAGGAATACCTGGAAAGTCTTGAATTCGTGTTACAATTGCAAGTCTATGGTCCCAGTGCACTGAAAGATGGGCCATGTTCATCAGTGACTCGTGTGAAAACAAGCAGGGAGTTTTTGTTGCCCATGAGTTTAATGTAGGTCTACAAAACCAGCCAACTACTAAGAAGCCAGGACATTGGTGTGAGCAACCCTGATGAAGTCCAGCTGAGGCTGTGAAGACACTCCAACTGTCCTCATGGCTGTTCTGAGAGGGCCCTCCACCCACCTGGCCCCTGGAGTAGACAGCAGGGCTCAATAAGAACACCTGCATTGTTGCACCACCCATCACACAGGGCTGACCACCTGTTCCATCCCCCTCATTCACAGAGTAGCCCACTCAGGCCCAGAGAAGAGGTTTCTGCCTAGTAGGGTCAGCATGTTTGTAGCAGACTTAGGACAACTCTTGACTATTGGGAATGAATGATATACATGGATGAAGATAAAATACATGGAGGGGCAGCAGATGAGATTGAGAACATTCATTTCATCTTCTTTGAGGCATCAAAGAGGAATTAATCAAAGTGATGTTTTCCCGTTGACTTATGCCTGATTCTTTGTGCTGAGTACATGAGTACATATATGGATACCCACGCCACACCATGTCCCCAAAGGATCTGCTGCAACCTCCTCTACCCCAGGCTAATGCTTGTCCAATTCCCCTGGTTTCCCCTTATCCAACTCCCTGAGTTTTCTTTGTTCTTTCCCCTCCACCAGAAAGACCTCCTGAATTGGGGAGGCCACGGTGCTGGCCTCCCACCCAATCAAAGAGCCCTGCCAGCTGCAGCAGCCCCTACTCAGGCAATTATCCTAAAGGAGCATTAGCCTAGAGAAATACCTCGTCTTGTACCTTTGCACCTCTGTCTTTCCATATGCCTCTGTGCCCTTGGCCCTTAATCCTTTCACCCTCACCAGGGTCCCATTCTCAGTCCCATGTTCCTTGGACCCCAGAACCCCAGTTCCCTCTCTCCCCTCCTGTATCCTCCCCCAAGATTCTCTGTCATTATCTCTAGAAAGTGAGGCTTGTGCATCATCATTAATGGGCTAAACAGCAGGGTCAGCGAGGCTGGTAGCAGTAAACACAGCAATTACGGCCGCGCCTCCATCCAAGCGCCTTCGCTCCCAATCCATCTCCCCTCATCACCAGGCGGTGCTGAGCCGGCCCTGCCTTCATTACATTAATCAGGTTAATTCCAAGTTAGAGTCCACATTCTAATCAAAGGGCAGCCAATAGGGATGGGGTGTCGGGGGGGGGGGGTAGGAAGAGTTTTCCTCCCAAGGAACGGGGGTTGACAGCAGGGTCCAGGCCTGGAGGCCTGACAGCCCCGTCCCTTCCTAGTGCGGCCATCACTCTGTGTCTGGGCCTTGCTCCTAAGACTTTTTTTTTTTTTTTATCCTGGATTTAACTCAGGGCTGAGGCTCTGGACATGTAGTTTGGGCCAAGGGAGAGTCTTTTCTTGTCTCTCTAAACAGGTTATCATGGTCTGTTGGCAAGCTTGGACCCTGACAACTCGAGGAGAGCACCATGTCCATATTGTTATCTACGTGAACGATGCCCTTAGAGCTGTGCAATGTACAGCATGAACAGCAGTACGGAGTGGCCCTGCAGTCTACCTCCTGAGAAACCAAGGGCCTGGAGATGCTCCTGCCTCCCCTTTCACTATAAGGCCCTTGTGAGTACATTGAGCCCACTCAGATAATTCAGGATAATCTCCTGAACCTTTTTAGTCACTTTAATTTCATCTGCAACCTTAATTCCCTCTTGTCATGTAACATAACATATCCACAGGTTCTTGAGATCAGGATATGGATTGAAGAGACATTATTCTGCCTACTATAAATCCCACATGCCCTATTGATCTTCGAGTCCTATTAATTCTATGCCTTCAGAATGACCCTTCCTTCTGTTAGTTCCTGCATTCTTCATCTTGGATTGTCTGGATGTTGTAATCATCTTCTAACTACCTCCAACCTCTCTCCCTCTATAATCCATCTCCCAAGTGGCTGCCAGAATGTAGCAGATGCCTTTATTGTCCAGCTCACTTCTGATTTCAGTGCAGCTAGCCCAAGAAAGAGGATGCAATGGCCCTGAGGCCAAACTTCCACCAATGGGGGTCTCAGTCAGTAGATATGTGCCCAGCTTCTTATCCTTTAGAAGGACAATTCTGAAGCACATTCGACATTGTTCCTGAGAGGGTACCCAAGGATTGAGCACTAGTTGCCCACATTGGCAATAGCTCTTTTCTGTCTCACTTTTCTCACCCCCTCACCACTGGGGTCACCTCCCAAATACCGTAAACTGCCTTCACTCAAGGCCTTGTCTCAAGCTCTGATTTGGAGGAAATCAAACTAAGAGATAAAGTGATATCTCTAAATGAAGATCTGATCAAGTCATCTTCCTCATTAAAGACACTCAATAACTCCTACCTTCAAATGTAAGTACTAACTAGTAGGTTAGTATTTAAAGCCCTATATATCCAACTCCCCCATTGTCTTCTACATTCACCCATTTATCCTATACACCAACCATACCAGATTCCACCACAAACTTTCTCATCTCCAAGCCTTCACTCATGCTGAGAGCTCTGAGCTCTAAATCCTGGCCCTTGGACACCACTGTATAAATGTCCCGTAGTAAACCTGAAATTTAACATGTCCAAAGTTGAACTCAACTTCTTATAAATGTTTCTCTTCTCCTTCTTAACTTTCTCTCAGTTTTCCTCTGTTTTGTCTCATTATTCATCATCTTTCCTGGATTCTTTTTCTCCCTCCTGTCTCATATACATGAGTGATCTCCAGGCTTTTCCCCTTGATCCTTTTTTTTTTTTTTTTTTTTTTTCTTGATCTCAACACTTTCCCTGGATTATGTCATTCATACGGTGGCATTAGTTACTACATATGCTGATAATTCTTTTCTTTTTGTCTCCAGTTCAGACCTCTCTGTCAAGCTCCAGACTCACCCAGCTGCCTGCTGGATACCTCAACATGGAGGTCCTATCACAACTTAAACTACATGTTTAAGGCCCTTATTCCCCAAGTTGCTCTTTCTCCAATACCTCCTCCCTTTATGGAATTGCTTACTATCTAGATGTTCATAAGTCTACAATACTTTCCTCCCTATTCTCCTCCCCAAAGTCTGCCCATTTTACCTACTCTGTTCTCTCTTTCCTCTTCCCTCAGACCTTCACAATCTCGTCCCTGGATTTTGCAATGATTTTAACTGGTTTCCTTGCCAGGGGTCTTGCCTTCACCAATCCATCCTCCACAAAGAAGTCAGAGAGGCCTTCTTAACACACAGATCTTGCAGGGTTACTTTCCACTCAGTACCCAGGAGGAAAAGTCATATTTCTTAGCATGACCTAAAGTTCTCTCTGCTCTGGGTCTGCCCTTCTGGGCAGCCCAGCTTCCCTTATGCTCCATATACTGTTCCCTCTGGTTGTAGTGCCCTTTCTATGTCACAGCTCCATCAATCCCTTTTCTACTTGGAAACTTCTTATCTTTTAAGCTACTTCTTCTGGGAGGCCTTCCAGAATAGTGCTCCCAGAGCAATCCATGCAACATCATTCTATTACATTTATTTACCAATCTGTTTCCTCTGTTAAACAATGAATCTTTGAGGGAAGGGACCCCTCTTAGTCACCTTTGCCCCAAAGCACCACGTCTTGATCTTAGCAGGAGTTCATTTGGTATTTGCTGAACTAATGAACTAATAGATTTTCAGTTCCCCATATAGCCAAATTCTTACCTACATAATGACACAATAGTCAATGTATTTATGGTTACACAGGCAGACACGGTCATCCTCACGCTGCTGTTTCCATGTCCAGGAGTCTTCAAAATTCAATCACACACCTCTGCCATCACTTACCTACAGCCAAATACCAACATTCCCACATACCCCTCTCCATCAACCAAGTCACTCACAGTCACACCCAGACAAACATGCATAGTCACAAACACTCCCACACGGTCATGCACGCAGATTCACACAGACACACACACAGCTCCAAACACCTCGAGGGCACACTTCATCTCCAATTGTGAGAAAATGCTGTTGGTTTTCATTAATCTGCAGACTCTGTGTTTGCCAGTCTCTCTGGCTTCCCTCTCCCTCTTCCCCACTCTCTCTCTTTCTGCTCGGAGGCAGGTGAGCGCATCAATTTTCTCCTCGTCTGTGGCAGTTAAATTAAATGGAATCGGCCTGATTGCTGAAAATCAAAGGGAAGGCTGATAAAGCAATTAAATCCCTCTAATTCCTCGTCCTGAAAGGTGCAGCAGCTCTGAAGCTAATTAACTTCATAATGAAAATCCTTCTTCACCCTTTTAGGCTCTTCTCCCCAGGTCTCCTCTCCTTCTCTCCTTCTGGGGAGAAGCTGGTGACTGAAGAATAGCTGGATCAGCAGCATTAAAAGTCAGAACTTGGAGATGTCCCAGGGGGCTCCTTCCTATGCTTCCAAATACCGCTCTCTTCCTTATCCCTTCCCCATTCACCTGTCCACCTAGACCTAGACCCCTTTCTCCTATACCCAGTGACCTATTTACCTCTCAAGATTGAATTTCTAACACCCACCCTTCCCCAAGCACTCAGCACCATGTTAACACCATCCCAACCTCCAAACCTAAGCCCACCTCTAATACCAGCCCTACCACAAACACTCAAAATACTTGAACAGCCCTAGCCAGTTTGGCTCTGTGGATGGAGTGTCGGCCTGTGGACTGAAGGGTCCCAGGTTTGATTCCGGTCAAAGGCATGTACCTCGGATGTGGGCACATCCCCAATAGCAGGTGTGCAGGAGGCAGCTGGTTGATGTTTCTCTCTCATCGATGTTTCTGACTCTCTGTTCCTCTCCCTTCCTCTCTGTAAAAAAATTAATAAAATATTTTTAAAAAATACTTGAACAACCACTTTTCCATAACTCACCCATTTCACCTTTTGCACCCAGCTCTACCTCAACACCTAGACTTACCTACAAATCAGACCTACCCCAACAACAGCCTCACTTCCAATATTCAGTCCTACCTCAAAACCAGTTCTACCCCTATACTCAACCGCACACTACCTCTCTACCAGCCCTACTCCAACACCAAGTCCCACCTCCAGCTCCAGTCTTATCTCAACACCAGCCTACCAATGCACAACCTATTATTTTGAGTACCTAATATGTGCCCAGAACTCTGCTCAGCAATGGGGCTACAGAGGTGAACAAAAAAAACATGCTCTACCCTAAAGTATCTCCTTATCTAGAGGTACAGACAGATAAGCAAAAAGACAGTCATCATATGAGCTAAGACCTTCCCAAAGAGAAGCTCATGACAGAGGGAGACACTTGAGCTAGGCTGGCTAGATGGGAGAGGGAGATAGTGACAGAAGAAAGAGAGTGTGCAAGCCTTGGAGGTGGGGGAGAACATGGACTGATCAGGGATTAGGAGTTTGGATAGATAGACACTGGGCATCTGGAGATGAGGTTGGGTAACTAAACAGGGGCCAGATCATGAAGGACTTTGCAGACCATAGCAAGGAGTCTCCATTTCTTCCAAATAATGTCAGAAGCTGAAAAAGTTATATGTCAGATAGAACCAAAATCTGTTGGGCTTGTCTTCCAATACCCCATATGGGCAAACACAGTTGAACCTGACTGCCTCCCACATGTGAGTGTCTGTGGTCAGACTGGCAGGGAGCAGATCTGGAAAATGAGGACTACAAGAGACATCCAGTCACAGCATATCTAAGAAGGTAATGGAGCAAATGTTTTGAGAAAGACATGGCTTGAGGAAGACAAGAAGCCCCAGTTGTGTGGCTGCCCTTTTTCCAACCCTGCAATGCTGGCACTCTAGCACCTTTCTCACTTCTCCCTCTGGGAAGTTAATCCACTCTCAGGGTTCAGATCCACTTCTCCATTGATGGTGTGAGCCCCACAAGAAAGGGCACAGGCTATCTCATTCACCGCTACATCTTAGCCCAATCTATCACACAAACTCAATAAATATTTGTTGACTAATACATAGAAATGAACAATTACTTCTCAATTCACAGCCCCACACTTATATCCCACTTACATTTCACTTTCAACTGAACATTTCTGCATGGATACTTTTACCTCACAATCAACATGTCCAAACCCAAACTCAGCCCTTTTCCCACACCCTCCCCAATCCTGCTCCTCTTCTGAGTTTCTCATCTGGTGAATGATACCACCAGCCACACTAGTGACCAAGTCAAAGTCCTGGGCTTCATTCTTGGCTCTTCCCTCTCTACCATCCCTATCCTGACACCAATTCAGTTTCCAATCCTATTCATTCTACCTTCCTGATGGTTTCTCCTCTTCCCTTTCCCATTGTAACTCCTCAGTCATCGATTCTCATTGTTTCTCTCATACTACTGCACTGATTCCCTAACTGATCTCCCTGCTTAGATTCTCAACCACCTCCAGTCCATCCTCCAGAATAATTACTCAAATAGAAAATAGGATCACACCATTCATCTGCTTATTGCCCTCCAAGGTGGTTCCTCATTGCCTATAGCACAAGGGCCAAACCTAAGGACCTCCAGGCTTCAGTCACAGCAGACTTCTTACAGCTACCAAACATCCTCAATCAGGTCAGAGGCCTTGACTCACGTCCCCACCCTGCCTGGAACGCCCTTCTCCAAACTCCTTCCACCACCCTAGCTTTCCCACACCATTCACTTGGTAAAACTCCTCCCACCTCTCAAGATTCCCTGCAATTTTCTTTAGAGACTATTTTGTTTTGGTTTTCCTCTGAGCTTTTCTGATGCCATCTCAGCATTTTACATTGAGCAAATATTACTTGTGTAAGTAGAAAAAGAAAATGTTTGGAATGCAGCTGAGAATCCTCTTCTCTATAAAGCTTCTGTGCCTCTGCCCAGAGGATTCAGCTTCCTTTGGGCCTTACTGGGCCCTCTCTCCCACCCCCTGGAACACCAGCATCCTTATCTGTTTGCACACATGTCTCCTTGGAGGGTAGGGTCTATAAGCATCTTGCTCATATTGATTAGCACAATGCTTGGCCGATCAAATGTGCCCCATGAATGTTGAGTGAATGAATGACCAAATGGCTTGAGGGGGAGCTGAAGGTTTGATCCAGCCACAGCAATCTGTGGGGAGCAAGGTTGTTAGGAGCACTTGATCTGGGAGATGTGAAGAGCACCCAGCATGCCCACCCCTGCCTTAGGGCCCTGTTACAGATCCAAGCACCCATTCTACCACCAGCCAGGACCCCTGTCTCCTTGCCATGAAGGAGAAGGGTGGGAATGGAACTTTCCCAAATGGGCCTAAGCCCCAGCCTCAGCCCAGATCTAATCTCCACTTTCAGAGACTCTCAGAGGTATGGCCAGAGGCACAAGGAGAGAAAAGCAGTGGATAGAGAGGAGCAGAATGTTGAAGAAAGGCAGAGGCAGGGAGAGTGGCAAAAGTAAGGTGGTCCTCATGAAGTCACAGGGGAAGGGATAGAGAAAGACAGTGACAGAGACACTGGAAG
>PVJC01048497.1:0-12508 GCA_004026665.1 Murina feae | reverse complement strand
CCGGTGGTCAGTGTGTGTCATAGTGACCAGTCATTCCCAGTGGTTCTGCTGTTAGGATCAATTTGCATATAACCCTTTTATTATATAGGATAGAGGCCTGGTGCATGGGTGGGGGCTGGCTGGTTTACCCTGAAGGGTGTCCCGGATCAGGGTGGGTGTCCTTCTGGGGTACTTGGTCAGCCTGGGTGAGTGGCTGATGGCTGTTTGCAAGCTGGCCACAGTCCCTTCAAGGTGGGTGTATCCCCTTGGGGTACCTGGCCAGCCTGGGTGAGGGGCTGATGGCTGTTTGCAGGCTGGCCACATCCCCTTCAGGGAGGGGGTCCCTGCTGGGGTACCTGGCCAGCCGGGTGAGTGGCTGATGGCTGTTTGCATCGAGGCTGGCTGGAAGCTGGTATCTGGGATTTATTTAACTTCTAAAGTTGAAACTTTGTTGCTTTAACCAGAGCCCAGGTTGGGTTGTCTTGACAACCCAGGCTCCCAGCAGCTTCCTTGAGCCCAAGGCTGAAAGCAGGTATCTGGGGTTTATTTATCTTTGATAATTGAAACTTTGTTGCCTTGAGCAGAGGCCACAGCTGGACTAGGTAGACAGGAACCTTAGCTTTCTCTATTACCAGGGCAAGGCTCCTGCTTGTTCCAGCTCCATGGCTGCTGGCCGCCATCTTGGCTGGATTAATTTGCATATAGTCACTCTGATTGGTTGGTGGGCGTGTCAATTGGCTGATGGGCATGGCTTAGGTGTAGCAGAGTGACACCAATTTGCATATTACTCTTTTATTAGATTAGATATTCTTGTGTATCAAATTTATTATTACTTGTTGAATCTATTCATATTTGTGAAAAACCTTTCCTTTATGGTTCTTTTTCTAAAAGTAACTCATGCAATATTAAAATGATAAAAATATATACTTCTTATATCTAGCTTAGCTGGATTCAAAGTAGTCTTGGTATAAAAATTAAAATATAAGCCAAGGCTGGTGTGGTTCAGTTGGTTGTCCCATGCACCAGAGATTACTGGTTCAATTCCTGGTCAGGGCACATACTGGGTTTCAGGTTCGATCCCCATTTGGGGTGTGTTCAGGGTATATATGGGAGGCAACTGATCGATATTTCTCTCTCACATCAATGTTTCTCTCTCTCCCTTCCCATTCTCTCTAAAATCAATAAGAACATATTTTTAAAAGCTAATAATATGAAAACAATATAAATATTACTGGAGAAGAGTAGGCAGACAATATGGACTCCAAAATATCTCTTGCAATACATCATTAAACTGAGCCAAACCTAGTTCCCATCTCTCTCTCATAACAACCCCTCAAAAAAACAACAACAAAGAAAACCTAAGAGAAGATGGAGTGAGAGTGGAAAGAACATAGTTTGTTGGGTTTCTGAATTTTGAAAAGACATATTGTGTACCTTGACTGTCTCAGTTGCACCCTAAATGTGACATGTCAAAATTTTAAATTAACTTTTTTTCCAACCAGGAACCATCAGCCTTCCATTTTTTACCTATTAGAATTCTGGGATATGGGGAGGGAATCATCTTTATCCCTTCTTGCAACTTTTCACACTCAGTTGATATCCACATCTTCTTCATTCTGCCTCCAAATTCTCTATCAAATCCATCCTCTTCTTTCTCTTTTTTTTATATTGCCTCAGAATTTTTTCCCAAGAAAAATGATTTTAAGTATAATAATGTTACATGCAACAGACATTAATATTTCAAGAAAAGCGATTTTAAGTATAATATTATATGACATAAACATTTCAAGAAAAACAATTTTAATATAATAATGTTACATGCAATAAACATTAAAAAAAAGATTTTAAATATAATATTACCAAAACTATACTAACATAGATTAATATCACAAAAGTTGTAGGAAATACTAAAAATCTGCAAATAGCCCTAACTGTTGCATCAGCCTGTGGACTCAAGGGTCCTGGTTTGATTCTAGTCAAGGGCATGTATCTTGGTTGCGGGCACATCCCCAGCGGGGAGTGTGCAGGAGGCAGCTGATCGATGTTTCTAGCTCTCTATCCCTCTCCCTTCATCTCTGTAGAAAATCAATAAAATATTTTTTTTAAATCTGCAAATAATAGGATTACTTCTATGATATTCTAAAATATTTTTTCCCCTCTGGCTCTATTTTTTTTCATCAGTTTATGTTGTTCATTATATTCCACAAATCAGTGAGATCACATATCCTGAAATTACCTAAGGGATCACTACTTAAGCAAAATGCCTTCCCTATTACCTATTTAGAGATGTGAGATGAAATGGAATAGCTTTTTAATGACTAGTAGTTTAAGAAAAAAGTTTTCAAGACCTTGACACTGGGAAGGAGATGAAGTTCTCTTCATCTCCTTTTCTAAACTTTGAGGTAGTTTATTAAAAATAACACTTAGAGCAATTTCACATTTGGAAAAAAAGAAAACACAATATCTTGGGTATTTGTATTTGTGCTATTTTTGACAATCATATACCTGATATTACTTTTTTATACTACAAGCTATCTATAAATGTATTTGTTTTCAGGTTTTATGATGAAAATCAAATGAAGCGTGTTGTGTGGTAGAAATAACATCCCATCTAATAAAAGAGTAATATGCAAATTAGGCATCACTCCGTCACAAAGATGCTCCCCCCCCATGGCCACAAGATGGTGGTGCCCAGTCCGGCTCAGCCCCGCCACTAAAGTGGTCAGGCCTATTAGCCTGGCAGGTGGTGGGGGAGGTGGAGGGCCTGAGGGGCGGAACAGGTGATCAGAGGGGGCTGGAAATCTTCTGCCAAGGCCAGAGGCCTTCACCAGAGGCCTCAGGTATGGGCAAGAGCGGCACTGGTGATCGGAGGGGGCAGGGGCAGAGCCGGTCATCGGAGGGGTATGAGGGTGCCCTACCCAGGCATAAAGCCTGGGGCAAAGGCCTCAGGCCTGGGCAAGGGCAAGGGCAAGGGCAGAGATCGCAGGGGCCTGGGGTCCATAGAGCCAGCGATTGGAGGGGCAGGGGTGGAGCCTGTGATCGCAGGGGTATGGGCACAGGTGGAGCCTACAAAGCAGGGGTCTCGGGAGTCCCCTGCCCAGCCCTGCAGCCTTGGCCAGAGGCTGCCAGTGGGGCAAGGGCAGAGCTGATGATAGCAGGGGGCAGGATCAGAACCGGTGATCGCAGAGGCCTGGGCTCTGTGAAGCCAGTAATCAGAGGGGCTTGGGGGTCCCCTGTCCAGGCCTGCAGCCTCGGCCAGAGGTTACAGGCCTGGGTAGGGGTGGAGCTGAGATTGGAAGGGCAGGGGTGGAGCCGGTGATCAGAGTGAACTACAGAGGAAACACCTTTTCTTACCGCTCATTGGCTAAGCTCCTTGTATGCCACTGGTAATATTCTTAGTAACTTGGGTAATAAGAATCCAAAAAGGCGATCTTGGGTTTTTCCACCACACTCCTGGAGAAAAAAACATGAAGGTCCACTGCTGGAGGCTAAGAAATGTCACATCCTGCCCTAGCTGGTTTGTCTCAGTGCATAATGCCTCAGCCTGCTGACTTCAGGGTCTGGGTTCAATTCTGACCAAGGGCATGTACCTAGGTTGCAGGCTCCTCCCTGGCCCAGGCCCAGGTCAGGGCTCATGCAGGAGGCAACCAAAGTGTTCCTCTCACTTTGTTTCTGTTTTTCCCTTCTCTTCCACATGCTCTAAAAATCAATGGAAATATATCCTCAGGTGAGGATAAAAAAGAAAGAAATGTCATATCCTATGAAAGACACATCTTGAAAATGCCTAAAGAAAGTTGTCATTTCTTCATGGTGAAGGGACTGCAGTCCATGTTGATGAAAACACCTTGGTGGTTGTGGTGACAGGAAGAGGCTGCAGCAGCGGGGTGATGGGGCTGGTGGCTTCCCCTGATTAGCCTAGTTGCCTCCCACAAAGGGAGGCCAGACTGTGGTTTAGGCCTGCCCCCAAGAGAAGCAGAGAGCCAGGCCTAAGCCATCAGTAGGACTCCCCCTGAGGGCTCCCAATATGTGAGAGGGGGCAGGCTGGGCTGAGGAACCCCCAACCCTCAGTGCAGGAATTTCATGCACGGGGCCCCTAGTCAAACTGAAATAAGGAATACTGAATTGGATTCTAGCCCACAAATTAGCTGTGGGACCATGGGCAATCTTTTCATTCTCTGGACTTCAGAGTCCTCCTTTGGAATTTGAAGGGATTAGATTAATGTCTAAATTTCCATCTAGCTCTAAAATACAAAGTTCTTACAGCACAGTATTTTAATTTTTTTTCTTTAGAAAAATATTTTTATTGATTTTTTAGAGAGAGGAAAGGGGGGAGAGAGAGAGAGAGAGAGAGAGAGAGAGAGAGAGAGAGAGAGAGAGAGAGAGAGAGAAAGAGAGAAATTGATTGGGGAACCAAACCTATAACCTGGGCATTCCCTGACTGGGAACCAAACTGGTGACCTTTCAGTGCAAATGACAATGCTCAACCAACTGAGCCACACCAGCCAGGGCTTAACCTTTTCTTTTCTTTTTTTTTTTTAACATGCCTTTTCCCTTCAGTAGAAACTAAATTTTCTTTTTGAGTAGAAGGAGGCAGGAATCAAACCTTATTCATCTTTGCAACTCAGTGCCTTGAACCAATCAATGCCTGTTTAACTTTTTGAATGAATGAGAGTCCTCTATTGAGCTTCTAGTTAAAAAAGAAAAAAGGCAAAGCAAATTTATGGTATAACAGGTTAGTAGCTAACTGTATTATATAACAACTGGTATGCATTCATATGATTTTTATATTCAATACACGGATTCTCTCTATTGTTGGTCACTTGAAACTTTGTTCATTTAGAAAAGGAATTCTAAACCAAAATGTTTCCTTACTTCTAACATATTTTAGAGAAATTATTAGTTATAAAGCTTTTCAGAAAGGCTAATTCTACTAACTCTCATCATCAGAAGAGCAATGCAATGCCCACCAATATCAAATAGGTATCCAAGTGTTTACTTCCCAGTATCACTTTGTAGAAAAGATTTTTATGTTTGCGTTGGTAGCAAAATTGCAGACTGAAAGACAATTTGATCAATATCTTTTGAAAGTAGAAGACACGTGGAAAAAGCAAGTATACATGTGCGTGCACACACACAGTTTAACTCAACTATTTCATGTACCCATTTTCAAATTACTATTTAGTGCAGGCATTTATTGCAGGTGCAGTTCCAAAATATCTCTAATATAGAATGGAAAATGGGAGCAATTAACTAACTATAAAGGGAGTCTATCTTAGTAAAATGGAGAGTTTTCTCACTTCTTTTGAACAAGGACAGATGTCTCTCTCTGGGTATATCCCCAAAATTTAGAGTTAAAGGGGGTTCCATTTCTCTGTTTTAATGACAATGGGGTTAAAACTTGAAATTCATAATTTCCTAGACCAGAATTGTTGGGAAGTGAAATTTTTTCTTTCTCTTTTTTAAAAAAAATGTTTAAAATTTTATTTTTCAATTGCAGTTAAACATTCATTTTATGTTAGCTACAACATAGTGATTAGACAATCATATATGTTACAAAGTGACCCCCCTAATATTTCAAGGCACTATATATAATTATTTCAATATTATTGACTATATTCCCTAGGCTATAGTTTACATCCAATTTTGTAACTACCAATTTGTGCTTCTTAATCCCTTCACCTTTTTTACCCAGCCCCCAACCCATGTCCCCTCTGGCAACCATCAGTCTGTTCTCTGTATCTATGAGTCTGTGTTTGTTTCGTTTTTTCATTTATTTTGTTCTTCTGATTCCATACGTAAATGAAATCATATGGTATTTGTCTTTTTCTGTCTGACTTATTTCACTTGAAATAATACCTTTAAGGTTTTTTTTTTTAAATATTCAACTGTCAGCCTCAACCCACCAACCCAAGTTTGAATGTTACTCACAGATTAATTCTACATAATTGACACAAGCACAATGTTTTTTATTGTTAAATTACTATGTTGCCATATGCAGAGCAAAACATAAAGGAACAAATCTACCTGTGCATTCACATTTTAAATTCTTGAATGGTAAAGTGAACAAATGACCAGTTAGGAAAGGAAAACTGAAGGGCTTCCTTGTAGTCTTCTAATTTTTCTAATAATAAGACATGCTCAAAAATTTTAGAAAAACTTGTTTTCTATGTGTGATAGCATATTAATAAACAAACTATGCTTACTTCAATAAATTGGAAAGACTCCCTCAATATTAAGGGCAGTGCATCACTGGCTAATGTAATTATCATTTGGATACAATATAAACATCAAAAAATAAAGGGGTGGAATAGTTCAAAATTTTCCAAAGTATTAGTACTCTTAATGCTGAGTTTCAAGTTCCAGAATTGTCCATTCCCCTTGGGGTGAACAATCTTCAGAGGAAAAACTAGCCATGGTGATGCTTGCTGAGGAATCAAGTGGAGAGGTTAGTTCACTCCATCTGTTCAAAGTGTCAGCATGTGCTTTACCCTGAGGTTTTGAGCTGTCTCGTGCTAAAAGTAGTGTCTGATTGATTAGATACTGTGCTAAATTTAAGTCTTCAGGAACAGAATCTGTAATATTTAAGTTTGAATCCTGTTCAGAGAGCAGTTGCTTTAATAGTGTCCAATCTTGTTTTGCAAAGTGTTGATCATCTTCAAAATCCATGTCTGTAACGTGTGTTTCTGATTCCATTTTCTGCTCAAATGCTTCTACTACATCCATCTCATATATTGGAGAGAGGGTTTTTGAAGGCCGATCGTCATACACGTAGGTTTGTGCCAGTGTATCACAATCATCTATGTCTCCTGAAATAATTCATAATACTACACAATGTAAAAATTGCACATGTTGGTACCCTCAGAGTTCTGTAGAACAGTATTTAACAGTTATAGTAAAAAACAAGAACAACATAGAATGGGAAAAATTACATTTATACAAAACTGACAAGTTTTTTGAGGCAATTCTTTTCTAAAAAAAACACACAACTTAAGAGTAATGTTTAGCAGCAAAATCAAAATCAGTAACTAACAATATTTCTCATATTTTAGTTTGAAAACTTGTGATACAGAAAACAATAGGAATTATTTAAATATAAACAAAGAATATGCACGTATATCTAATTCACTACAATAAAAACTTAAAGAAGAAAAAAGACATGGCTATTTGATGGTGACTTTTAAGATAAGTCAATTCCAAATGGAGAATAAATACATTCTGTCTAAAGACTTATTTGTATATTGCACATGCAAAGGAGAATGCAAGCAAGGACAAACAAAAAAAGTACAACTTTAAGGAGCTCCCTGTTCTTGTGATTTTGCTCAACAGGGACTATAGATCAGTATTTTTCTTAGTTCTGATGTACAATAGCTACTCAGTCAGCGACTACTGCGTATTTTAAATGTGGGTTATTAGTTCAAAATTACTATAATAAGGACAACAAACACAAAACAACTGGACGGGGAAATCATCTATACATATGAAACAAGCCTGGGCTTTTTCATATTATCATTGCTTCTAAATATAATCTCTTTTAGGAAATTTATCTTTTCACTTGAAAATTTTATAATAGAATTATAGTGATCCTTAAAGTCTTGATCTCTGTAAAATGTATATAAATTGTAATAATTAATGTAGTTAAAATAGTTCAGTGCTTTAAGTTACATATTACTATAGTTATTGCACAGACCTCTTAGATATATACTAGCATAATCCATAAATCATATCCAATGTATAATAAAATTTCTAATAGTCAAGAATTCCTTGACTATTAAATTAGACATAAATAAATAGCAAACTAAGTTTTTCTCTTATTCTTTCATGTAAAATCTCTTAAGAGTAAGTAGCTCTAATAAATCACCAGAATTTTTACTATTGACTCTGCACTAGGATTTTAAGTGAACAATAAAGAGTAACTAGCTCATTTTAATACTATTAAGAAATTTAAGTTTTCATTTATAATTTGAATCTGTCGCTTAAATAATTATTCTATCTAACTAAAATATAACATTAGGGCTACATACAATTTTCAAATTCTATAAACTAATTTTCTTACGGATTTAACATTGCTATTTCTGTACATTACCTGCAGATAAAGCACTATTAGCTTTTTCGGTAGCTGTAGAATGGCTCTCTTTCACTTGACTTTCCTGAGGCAGAAGCTGACTCCGAGAGGAGTCCAGAAATTTTGTAGAGCTGTTCTTTGGTGTGTCAGCACTGGGTTCTCTTTGTTGGAGCTCCAAATGACATGGTCTCTCTTGAGATTTTGTATCACTATCTGAGAGTTTGCTGCATTGCTGAATGTCATTATCTATGTTGCTTCCATGGTTTACTTTATTTTCTGGAAGAAGTTGTTTGTCTCCTTTGGACAGAACATCGACTGTATACTTTTTTTCTATGGCTGAAGCACTCTGTTTATCTCTTCTTGAAGAGTTCATGCCACTAAAGCCCAAGAGAAAGCTTTCGTCTTTACATACATTATTGCTTTTATCTTGTTTACTTTCTAAAATACTGCATTCACTTCCTTGGGAGTCTCTGGAATAGCAGGTCCTTCCAGGATGTTCATGGGAAATGCCACTGAAAACATCAGAAGGTGAAAGGCAATCTATAGACGGCTGAAAGGGAGTATGGACTTCCCCTTCATCGGACCCCAATTCTTCACATTCATCTACTGAAAGTAAAACTGACCTTTTAAAAATTTTTGTTGCAGAAAACGCGTGACTTTCATTTTCAGTTGCATCTTCAAAAGCTAAGTTAACAATCCCCTGAAAATGCTGAGGAGCTGAGTTAGATACAGAGAAATTTTCTATAGCATTTTCAGCTTCAGATCTTTCATCTTCTGTTTCATCTGCTGAGGAAGAAACTTGGTCTACTTCCTGAGCAAACTGGACACTGCCTCTCAGAATATTTTCTCTTTCCCTAGGGTGGACTGCTGTAGATCGAGACCAAATTTCTGGCCTTTTCCTAGGAATCTCATCATCACTTGTCGAATTCACTTGGAAAAGATCATTACTATTTTGCTTTTTCATTTTTACTTCAATTCTTAAGTTACTATCATATATTTTTAATTCTTCAGGAGTACTGGTATCACTGCTACTTCTTCCAAGAAAATCATGGCACAGCATGGTGCCACATTTAGAAATACCTCTGTCATTTGACCCATCATCATCCTGAGAGCCTCCAGCATCATAGTCTTCGGACCTGGGCTTTATGTCATCGGAGGACGTGGTAGCACTGCCAGTGTCAGATTCAGGACTCTCTCTCTGATGCAGAACACCTGTACTCAAATTCCAGTGACTCTCGAATGAAGCTTCTGGATTTTCATGGCTCTCTGGAGTTTCTATTGTTTCCATATCTTTAGGAGAAATTTTCCCTGCTATTTGTTCCAAAAAACACTGGCAGGAGTCTGCTGTAGCATATTTGCCTTCATTCATAGCGCCATTGGATAACTGACTAGGAATTGTCTGTTCTACATGAAAATTATATTTTCTGTCATCTTGAATAGTATGTAAGGTACCACTTGTCCTTTCAGGAACACAAGGTAAAATGTCTTTCACACATTTAATGCTTGATTTTTTGTTCGTGTCTTTTCTCCCTACAGGCTTCTCCTTATCAAATACTGAATGGATTTTCTGTGGGTTTGCTGAATCCAAATCACAAACTAGATTAGAGTTCAAGAGGTTTTCATTTGGATTTGAAGTCATGGATTTTATGGCAGTGGTACTGTAAAATTTTAGATCCACATGATCACTTCCACCAGAATGACAATGTAATTTAGATGTGTTGCAATGATCTGTTTCTTTGTGATTGGAAAACCGTGTTTCACTTTTATCTGAACCACTCTGTCTTGATTCCAATTCATGTTTTATTGCTTTATCCAGATTTGAAATATTTTGGCACTTCAATACCAATTTCTCTCTCTCTTGATTGTTCAATGGCTTTTGTGGGTCAGGTGTGCATAATGCTTCTGTACCACTGATTTCAGATGTGAGGTTAATCAGAGGTTCGTGAGGCTTCTGTTCAGTAACACTGCCATTATTATTACTTTTTTGGACAACAGACATTTCACTTTTTATAGGTCTTTGAGAAGAAGACTGACTCTTCAATATGACCTGTCCAGGAAACATTTTCTGTTTTGAATCTTTACTATTCAAAGTTTCATTTTTCTTAGTTAGGTTTTTAGGTATTGCCACTATTTTTGCATTAATCTTAGGCAAAGTTGTGTGCCCTTGCTTGACAATTTTTCTCTTAGGTGTTTGTTTATCTGTTGTACTGTGGTCCAACTTTGCTACACTTCCATCAGACTGCCTTGAAGAGACTGAAGATTTTACCGAATTGGGTGATTCTCCTTGGGAACCTAAAAAAAAAAAAATTCAAAAATATAATATACCTTCCAATTTGTAAATGAAATTCTAATATTTTGTTTAAATTATTTTAGAAGAAATAAAGTAAAACAATGAATGGTAACATATCTGTAATCAAATGAACAACTACAGATTAGGAGTTAGCAGCATAATGAAATCAAATCAATATTTTTCTATTATAAATATAGAGGAACTATTCCAGAATCTTAGCAAAATTATTAAAATAGGATCACTCTTCCTCAAGAGCCTTGAACTTATGCCAGAATTAGATTTGCATCCATATATGGGGGTGGAAAATTCCGATTTTCTTATACCAAAAGAGCAGTGCGGGGCTTCTCTTTTATGTTCTTTTAGTGGAAAAAAATGCCCATATTCCACACAGCTGAACAGGAGAACTGAGCTAAATATAAATGTTAAAACTGCTGCATCTTCTCCCAATACATGAACAAAACTAATTTATTTCTCATAACCAGATCATTATTATTGTAGCATATTAGGGTTAGCAACTTAGATATGCAGTTGAAACTAAAACTGGTAAGAGGATTACTTTGGGGAGTCTGTTTGTTTATACTGGTTAAAGTCCTAGAGATCACTATCAAACAGAATTACCAAGTATTTTAAAACCTGAATAATTTTTCTCTGCCTTATTTTTTATTTACTTTCAGCATTCATTACTTAACTCAAAGTTGTTTTTAGGATTTTACAAACTGCTCCTAATGCATAAAGCAAATTAATTTTTTAAATCAGTTATTACATTAGCAAATTATGCATTTTGATCAGCACGCTTTTCTTTTTTAGAACACGGAAAAACAACAAGTACAACACAGATTCCAGAGGAAAAATTCTTCCTCCTATGTATTGCAGCTCTCTAGACTGTGCCATTACCTTTTAAAGAACTCTTTATTACTGGTTTTGCAGATGGAATTCCTAGTTATCAAACTTTGAAGAAACATGGATATAGCATATAAAAGGACTAGAAATACAGATAAAGTAGTGACTCCCTTAATTATTTCTCTCACAAAATAACAATAAAAACCAAATCAACACCCCAGAATACCACAATAGTTGTCTGAAAAATAAAAGTATAAAATCTCATTTCTACAGCATGAAACAAATGTAAAATAAGTGAAACCATGTTACAGCTTATTTATAACTAAAGGCCCAGTGCACGGATTTGGGCATGGGCCAGACGGGCCAGACACGCCCTGGAGACAACCTCCTGGGGTCCCTCCCTGGCTGACCACATGGCCGGCCGCACCTGGGGTGGCACCGGGACTCAAAGAGCATCTGCAGAGTGAATGGAGTCCCTCCAGCAGGTGGGGTCCCTCAGCTGGGATGGGGCCAAAACCAGCTCTCCGACATCCAGAGGGGTCCTGGATTGAGAGAGGACAGTTCTCGGGTGACACACCCCAGAATCGGGCTTCCTCCTCCTCTCTGGTCCTGAGAACCGCAGTTGCCAAGTCACCGCAGGTTGGCACCTCCTGTGTTAAGTGTCTATCCCCTGGTGGTCAATGCACAGCATAGCTACCAGTTGGATGGTTGAACAGTCAGATGGTTGCTTAGGCTTGTCTATAATAATAAAAGTGTAATATGCTAATTAGACCAGACGACCTTCTGGACAAAAGCTGCAAGGGAAGCCCAGATCCTGGGTGCCAGAGGGAAGCTGGAGGGAAGCCCGGGTCCCAGGTGTCAGAGGAAAGCCAGTGCCAGCAGCTGGGGGAAGGAAGGCCTACCCTCACACGAATTTCGTGGATTGGGCCTCTAATATATATATACTAGGGGCCCGGTGCACAAAAATTTGTGCACTCGGGGGTCCTTTTGCCCGGCCTGTGCCCTCTCGCAGTCTGGGACCCCTCGGGGGATGTCCACCTGCTGGCATGCCTGGCCAGCCTGGGTGAGAGGCTGATGGCTGTATGCAGGCTGGCCAAGCCCCCCAGTGTAGACCCTTACCCCATTGGGGTGTGGCCAGCCTGGGTGAGGGGCTGAGGGCCATTTTCAGGCTGCCCACAGTCCCTTCAGGGTTCTAGTCCCTACTGGGATGCCTGGCCAGCCTGGGTGAGGAGCTGAGGGGCGTTTTCAGGCTGCCCACAGCCCCTTCAGGGTTCGTGCACTGGGGGGTGGGAAGGCTGGTGAGTGCAGGCCTGGACGTTTCCCACCGGAGGGCCCAC
>PVJC01048496.1:0-12501 GCA_004026665.1 Murina feae | reverse complement strand
TTGACAACGCCAACTGAATGCTTTTCTAAGCCCTGGAAGGTACGACACACTTCTTCCAGTTTTGTGCAAATGAGGCAAATGAAGACGTGTTCGTTTAAGCTCAGGTCTTTTCAGTTTTGATATATGCAGCTTTGTCAATCTGTGGAACTTATATATGGAAGCTGTGAAACCATATGCTGGTGGCCAATTAAAAAAATTCTTATGGAAATTTACATTCACTAGGAGTGATGGCAAGTTCTGGAATGGAATTCTGCAGAATCACTTTTTTTTTTTTGGTATTTCAGAGTTCACCAAATCTGTATATCATTGTTAAATGTTAAGTCTCATGCTAGGCCATAGCTACTCCTGATTTTCCCATTTTTATTTGCCTTCACTGACGTCACGGTCACTGTCACAGGCCAATGCAGTTAGGTTCCCAGCATTTCCTTTTGTTCCTGGCTGATTGCAAAGTCAGCCATTACTCAATGGACAAGGCCCTCACAAATAGGTAAGCTGAAGGCACCAGCCAGCTTCTCTATCTCAGACTCAATTTAAAAAGATTTGTCTCAGGGAGATAACTGAAGAGCAGCAAGCTGAGATGCTAACTTGGCTGTGAAGCCCCCAGAGACAAACTTGCCTTGACGGGTGGTGCCGGCCGAGCTTGGCAAGTGCTGAGTTCCCATCCCAAAGGGGCCGCCCATTTTTTGACAACTGTCAGCTCTGTCTGTTAGCTGTGAGTGTGTTGTGGGACAAGGAGGAAAACTGTCTTTAGCCCTCAGAGGATAAGATGGTTGTCCTCTTGACTTCCACACAACTCTGCCTCTAGGCAATCCTTTGGGATTCACTGTGGTGAGATCTTTGGGTATTTAACTAGATACTCCCAGGGATGTGACCCATCTACCTGGGAGGCTGGGGAGAAGGGAAGCTGGGAATTTCATTGACCCTGGGCACATTCTCCCAAAAGGGTACCTTGGCAACAACAAGGTATTATGTGGACATGAGTGCTATTAAGACAGTGATCAGAAGATTTCAAGAAAGCATTCTAAAATATGCGATTGCACCTGGAGTGGTCAGGCTGTGAGACTCTGTGAGTGAGTGTGCTCAGTCCTCAGACCTCATCCAGATCCCAGGGAGAGAAGCAGCTTCTGGCTCTGAGACCTGCAGAGTGGAAATGCTGGAGGAATCACCCCTTTCCCAAGGAGGAGGGTTTAGGGCTGCAAGAGGTGCAGGCACGTGCTCCTCTGGTGCTCCGCGGTCGCTGGTCCCATGACAGCAAGTTTGGGACTGCTTAATTCCTGCAGCTGAGGCTTCTTTGCAAGGGGTTACCTCCCCTATTGGGAGTGCAAATACATCTATATCACCTTCCGGGCAGGGAGTGAGAGGACTGGAACTGTGCCAGCAAATCATTTTACACAGGTGACAAAACCACAGAAGAGTTCCTTGAAAATGGGACCCGCGGTCATACCCAACCCCAGAGAAACTCCCTTTTTGGCAGACTAACCTCTGTACCAGAGAAATCACTCAGCATGGACAAATGTTTGTTTGTATCTTATTCTGCACCAAGTCTCTGCCATGCTTTAAAACCATCCTCAAGTTCAAGGGAGAGCCGAGCTAGAGTTTGAAAAGCCGTTTTCATTGCAAGCGATTGGAATCTAGCTCTCAAGGCAAGCAGGGAATTTGTTGGTTCGTGTAATTTAAAGGTCCAAGAGTAATGACTTCAGATCTGGTGCTGACACGGTGTTATTAGACTCAGATTTCTCTCTTCGTCTCATGGTTCTACTTTCTGCTGTGCTGGCTTCATCAGCAGGAGGGTGCTTTCCTTTTGCAAGTTCCAGTGGTGGCCATGTTTATCTTCCAAAGATGGCTGCAGCCATACACTGACCTCCGCGCAGCTGCAGTGGGGCCTTGGCATTCCTCCCACAGGCAGGCGGCTCTGCGTCCTCTCTCCTTGAATCTGGAGGCTGGTGACTGACTGGAAATGAATAGGCAGAGGTGAGAATGATGCAAAAACCAGGTCAGAAAAGGCAATGTGGCTTGTGCTTTGTTCTCAGGGACACTTGCCTTTGGAGCTCTGAACTGGTAAGATTTCCTGCTGTCTGGTGGCCGGCATGCTGTCAGGAAGCCCGGCTATAGAAGAGACCACACATAGGTGCCAAGGATGACAGCCTCAGCTGCGGTCTCAGCTGATAGGCAACAGCAAGCACCAGATGGAAGAAAGGTAATTCTGGATGATTCCAGCCCTGGTTATTGCAGCATCCCAAACTGTTGATTCTTCCTAGCTGAGATAGCAGACCTTGGGGTGTAGGGATAAATGGTCCTGTTCTATTCAGTCTGAATTCCAGATCCACAGGACCCATGAGATAATAAAACGGTTATTTTAAACTCTTACAATTGGGGGTAATCTGTTTATATGTCCATAGTAGGTAGAACTCCAGTATTATCTTCTGCCAGCCTCAAAGCCCTACCAGGAGAGGGTCTTCTTTTCATTGTTCCAAGGCTGGATGGTCATTGACCAGGCTGGGTGGTCATTGGACTAGGCTGGGTCACATTCCACCCTAAGCCAATCACTATGGTAGGAAAATGGTATCCTTGATGGGCCAGATCTGGGTCAATTGTCTTCTAAGAATGGGGCAGCTCTGGGAATTGCCACAAGGTTTAGGAGTGAGGAGAGAGGTTCTCCAAGGAAAAATTGGAACAATGTGGGGGGAAAATGGTGGCTGGAAGCTGGGAAGGCAGAAACAGTAGCTGTTCCTTCAGCAACTTACTATGATAAATGAGCTTAATTTTAGAATGAATAAAAGCAATCTCACCACGTGGCTCTACAGATTGCAGCTGGGGCTGTGGGCTCCACACTTTGCATCTTCACCACCGTCCTTCTCTGTGGATTTCACTGCTGGGATCTCACATTTCCACCCACTGATCTCAGAGATAATCCAGGGGATGGATGTCAATCAACCCATTTGGCCGATGGGGAGACTGAGCTACAGAAAGGAGAAGGCTTGAGCAGACCCCAAGCAGAGGGGATGGTGAGTGGGGGCCGAGCTCTAGAAGCTGACTCAGGAGCCCCTACTTGAGGCCAGGCAGATGGTCAGCCACAGGGACTTACCAATCACCAGGACATTGGCAATCATCAATGACCTTTGTGTCTATCTGGCCATTGGGCCAGTCCTTGTCCCCGTCTGTGGGGAGGACCCCTGAGAGGCCCCACAGGCCCCAGGCCCAGGTTTCAGCAGGTCTGTGGAGCAGTCAGCCACACTGTGTGCTGCAGGCGGCTCATGTTCATCTCCCCTTGAGGGCTCTGAGGCCCACAGGTCAGCTGGAGGAGAAATCAATACTCATCACCTGAGACTTAATAGTCCTTTGAACAGGCCTTGGGCTCGGCTGACTTGGGGGCCTGTCCCTGCTCCTCTCGGCTGCACAGACATCTCTTAATCATCCAGCCAAGGCCGAGGAGAGGGAGAGGCACCCAGCACTTTCCTCTCTGAGGGGGCTGCCCCTCATGACTTGCTTCAGGAAGACAGAAGTCCCCCTCCTGGAAGGTTGACATGAGAGAAACACCCCCAGACTGTGACATTGGTCTGGATGCCCCAACCCATTAAATTACCTCTAATTTCTACAGGAGTCAATGTGACATGGGCTGTGATCACAGTCCGCCCAGCCATGTGCCCCTGAGCACCCCTCCTGCATTTTTCCCTCCACTGTGTCCCATCTAGCAGCCAGAAGTGCAGAGGAGAGTGTCCCTTCCCTTCCGTCACCTACGCTGTGGGACCCTCAAAGGAGAGGATGCCAGCAGGGATGTGGGGCATGCTTTGGGGAGTCTTGAGAAAGCAGCTGGGCTTTCGCGGGGGGGGGGGGGGGGGGGGGGGGGGGGGGGGGGGGGGGGGGGGGGGGGGGGGGGGGGGGGGGGCGGTGATTTAAGGTGAGCTGGAGGTTCGTGAGCAGGGAAGCAAGAAAAGCAGTGATGTGGGAACAGTGAGCTGGCACCACGCTCAGCACAAATGAAACATGGTTCTTCTAATATTTTATGCTTCATTTATTCATTTTTTGGTTAACTTACACTCTCTTGTTGCCAGATGTATACACTTAGGGAAGAAGCTGATAGTATTTGCATCCTGCGGGTACACTGCCTAATAGATATGCTGGCCCCACAGGAGAATTGGGGCTTAGCATTTCTGCCCAGAAGACTTAGTGTTCAAGATAGGATATAAATGCTTTTTTTTTTTTTTTTTTGGTGGAGTTGGAAGAGGAGTTTAAATATTAGTATAAAAAGCTTGCTTACTCTTTTTACTCTTAGAGATTATAAATCATTTAGAACTCTGGGGACAATGCATTTTATAGAAGCTCTATCTGACCAGGTGCAAATTGCATAATTAAGTTCAAGTTCCAAGGTCTCTCATCCTTGACTTTGATGTAAAACCCTGTCATAATTCACTCAAGGGCTGCCTGCATGTAAATGGTGTCAGCTTTCAGAGAACAGAGCCTCAGTTTAAGGTAAGGTAGCTACCGCGTTAGTTTGCTGGGACTGCCACAACGAAGTTCCATGGTCTGCGTGGCCTAAGCGACAGAGATGTAGTTCCTCATAGTTCTGGAGGCTGGACGTCCAAGGTCAAGGCATCAGCAGGACTGTTTCACCAGAGGCTTCTCTCCTTGGCTTGTGGATGGCTGTCTTCTCTCTGTGCCTTCACATGGTTTTTCCCCTGCACATGTCTCAATCTCTTATAGGACACACGAATGGTATTGATTAGGGCCCACCCGAATAACCTCATTTAACCTTCATTACCTCTTTAGAGACCGTCTCCAATGACAATCAGATTCTGAGAAAATGAAGGTTAGGATGTCAACATGAATTTTGGGGAACACAATCCATCCCATAATAGTTATTTTTCATGAAATCAAGGCTTTTCTTTTCTTTTCTTTTTTCAGTGATCCCAGCCCACACCAAGACCTGTCATTTCCTGATTCTTAGAGTCATTAATCAAGCTGTCAACAAGAATTTACTGAGGACTTCTTGTTCTCGGGTCCAAGGAATAACGGATGGTGCTAAGATCCTAAGAACCAGATATTGAATTCATAGCACATTTGGTCTACCTGGAGAGACAAAAATATTTAATTTAAAAAATCCCAAACTCCCTTTTCTTATTGCCAGGAAAAAACTACAAGAGAATGACCATTCTTGGGGAGCATCAGAGAATCTTCTGGTCATCAGCATTTATCATTTCTATGCTTGAAAGGAATATGCTGAATGTTGCCTGCATACTAGTTCCAGACATCCCATTTTTCCCCACCTGTAATTGAAAATTTGGCCATTTCTATTCTTGTGACTCAGCACTAAAGGGGTCATCAATCTCAGGTTTTAAACGAACGGCAAAACGTGAAAGAGACAATTCAGCATGGGGGAAAGTAAATAGTAAGTTCAGTTTTGCAAGCTTAAAGGCATCTTGGAATAAAGAAATCACATTTGGAAAGTTGGAAACTAGAGGAAAATTCTCCCGTTTGTTGTAAAAAAAAAATAAAAAATCAACCCCACCTCGTTATGTATCTTGAAACTGTTTAGGAATATTTTATCAAATGATCCATTCCTGGCAATGTTATTTTAGGGATCCATGTGATGCCAAATGAAATGCTTCTAGTGAGTATTTTACTGGCTTTGAAAATCACAGCACCCAAATTATAGTCTCTAATGAAAGAAGGTGGCACGCCTGCCAGTGGATCCTGGTTAGCATATTCATTTCGGTACCTGTTTCATTCTTGCCTTAGATGATAGGTGAAAGTGTTGCATGAGTTATGTATTTATTTTGGAGGAAAAATAAAGGGAAGTTGGGATGCAGTGGCTCCCAGGTGAGCAAACACTTCATCTGTGTCTTCTTCCTGGTCATCCCCATAGGAGCAGGTCACTGGACACTGGCCTGGCTGCTGGAGGTGGCTTGTGAACTTGGCTGGTGGGCTTTAGACAAAGGGGTCCTGTGGCCCCTCTCACAGATGGCAAGAGCAGGCCTCCACCTGGTGAGCCCATGCTGAGATACTTTTGTGAAAGCTGATGTCTGCTCCTGATGTGAGGGGTGTGATGGGCTTCTTTGGAGTTGTTCCTACGCAGAGTAAATAAAGAAGGGCTCATTTTTTAAGAAGGAGATTCACCTCCCTGGTGTGTGTTTAGGCATGGACTTCTTTCCCAACAAGCTCCACAGTGGGCCCAAGTCAGGAATCCCTAGTGGTTCTCTTTGGGCTCAGACAATGCTTGTCCTAGAAATGTCCGTGACAACCACGTCTGAAGCACCATGCAAGGAGAACCTGACCCGGTAACATGACCTCGATGTTGGGTTGGCAGGACCCACCTGGGTTCAGGTGTTTCTGGCTGTTTAAGGTCTTCAAATTAGGTTCTTAAGTGATTACCTATGGATACTTTAGTAAGTTAAAATTGTAAGCTGATGCACTACGGAATTACAACATGAAAGGAATATTTTGTATTAGTAAGCCATCCACAGCTAATGTCTCCTATCTTCAATCAATGTTTCCCAAAGTGTGGGGAACTGCCACCACCACCATTAAATATCACCCATCATTTTCATCATCACCATCCCCACCATCAAATAGCATCACCTTTGTCATTAGCATCACCACTGCCACCACCACCACCACCATCATCAACATCACCATCATTTTCACCATCATCATCCCCACTATCAATAGCATCACATCATCTTCACCACCCCCACTACACCCCCACCATCAACATCACCATCATATTCATCATTACCAGCCCCACTACCAACACCATCACCAACACCACCAATACCTTTGTCATGAGCATCACCATCACCTCATCATAACCTTTGTTATCATTGTTTCAGCTACAATCTGAATTAACAACTATTACTCTAGTTGGAGAAGATAAGAAAACTAGGGGCCCAGTGCACAACTTAGTGCACCTTGAAAGGAACTGTGGGCCTCGAGGCTGCGGTGGGCACAGGGGTGGATCTCAGCCCGTCCTCCATGGCCCCTGGTCCCCTGTCTGCCAGCAGCCCTGCTCCCACGCACTGATAGTGCCAGCCCGCTTGCACCTGCTGATGGCACGGAGTGACTGGGGTCAGCTCCAGCAGCTGGTGCAAGGGGTGGCTGCTGTCCCGATTGCCCCTCAGGAGCGGGGGTGGGGGGTGGAGAAGCCCTCAGGGATCGCTGATGGCGCCAAGTGATTGGAACCAGCACTGAGTGATAGGGACCGGTGCCAGGTGCCGGCAGTGGGTGCGAGTGGGGCTGTTGCTGGCAGTTGGTGCGAGAGGTGGTGGCTGGTCCAGATCATCCCTCAGGAGCAGGGGGAGGTGGAGAAGGTCATTCGGTTGTTCCACTGTTCAGTCTATTTGCATATTAGGGTTTTATATAGATAGATGATTTTGTAAAGCAGACTTAAAATGAAAAAAAAACAAAAACAAAAACAAAAAACCAAAAACACATACCCCATACTGGTAACAAATCAACTAGTGGATTTCTTGGAAATAATTTCTAAGTCAGTGAAGATTTAAAGCATGCTAACTACTCTTTATTATGAAGATGCTGCAAGCTAGTTATAAGAGAAGGCACTTGGATGCCTGGAAAGGGCTCTCATTAATGGTGAATACTTTGAAATGAGTTGGTGCTATGTTTGATGTATGTTGAATTTTATATGTTCAAAGTGGATGAGGAAAAAATGAATCACCTGCAGAGAAACAAAAAATTCTTAGAGAACTATTTAAACAAAGGAGGGGGGTCCACTTGGATGTGGTGTAGCCAGAGTCAATGCAGATCCTGCCATGTTGTCACAGGGTCCCTGGAGCCAGAACAAAAGAGGGGCAGGGCGTCTTTTGTCTCGGTTAAGACTCGCACACCCACCATTGCTCTTCCTCGTCATAGACTGGAGAATGTAAAGGTTGCTATAAAGCTCCCTTGTGTATTGTGCTGCCCAGGGGAAGCAGACAGCCGCTAAGTGGAGGAGAAATAAAGCTGGAAGAAGCAAGTAGTTCTACAAAAGAAAGCAGAGCGTGTGATGATGTCCGAATATATCCTTGGGTGAGTGTCCTGGTTCCCAGTGACCATCACCAATTCCAGCTGAAGTGGGTTCAACCCCACCACATCTTATAAGCCCAGAGGGTCCCCAATATTTTTGAGATTGGCGCTATGAACAGTGTCTCCATATGGGTTCCCCCAGAGCAGAGCCAGAGATAGAGCACTGCTCTCTCCTTCCTGCTTTATTGACCTCCAGGGCACCTGATGCCCTCTAGCAGTTTCCATTGGGGTTACTCCTTTCTTCCACTAAATAAAACAAAAACTCCACAAGGGCCGCAATGTTTGTTGGTTTGCTTGATACTTTATCTCTGGCTTCTAGAAAAGTGCCTGGAATATAGTTAGGCAGTCCATAAAATGTGTTGAATGAAAAAAAATCATGAAGTGAGATGGACAGGGTATACTTCATCAGGGAAGGTCTATTAGAAGAAGTGACAATTAAGTTGGGCCCCAAAAGATGAAGGGGCTAGTTGGCTGAAGGTGTGGAAGGCAAGGTATTTATGATGGAAGGAATGGCCTGTGCAAAGGGCCTGAGGTAGAACAGAACTGGTCACATTCAAGAACTTAAAAATGACCAAAGTGGCTGGAGTTCTTGGAAGGGTGGGCAAGAAGGGGTTGTGACATAAAATGAGATCAGATAGATGGCAGGGGCCTCATTGTGCAAAGTTTTGGGTCTATCCAAGATCTAATAGAAATGCACACTCATCTTTATCACTTAAGTATTCAAATAACACTTGCTGATTAGCTTTTTATCACTCATCAAATTGTAACTCTCAGGTTATAGATCTGTTTTCCCCACTATCCTGTGATATCCTTGGGGACAGGAGACCAGACCCAAACTATCTGCACCTCCCCAACACTGAGCACACACCCAGGCCCACTCATCATCCTGTGTGTTTGCTGACTTGAAGGTTCACTTATGAAGCATACCCCCCTCCTCAAAAGAAAAAAAGAACACGCTGTGGACTCAGGGCTGTGCCAAAGAGCAAGGAAAAGAGAGGAACCTCACAATGGCAGTAACAGATTTGGGGAGCTGGTGTAGAATCTGCTGTGCGCCTGCTTAGCATCTGTTCCCTTTTCTTCAAACGTCAGTCCCTCTGCTTTCCTCTGGGGACCCACAATTCACCTGTTCTTCAGCTTAGCTCAGGTGGCAGCTCTTCTCAAGGACTTAGGCCTCCATCATCACTGTCTCTTTATCATTTATCTGTCCTTGAAAGATGAAAAAAAGGAATAAAGAAAGAAACACTGTGTGCATCATTATCAATGTATGGCAGAGAAAGATACATAATTGAAACGAACATTTTAAATTTTCTTGGAAACTTCAAATGAACGGTGCTCAATCCAGACTTTCTTTTCTGTCCCCACGCTTCTCGTTTTGGTTAGGAGCTCAGGACATTAGCTCTAGCTTAACTTTTCATTCCTTCTTAAACACTGCTTTAATCCCTGGGTGGCCCCTTGAATACTAAAGACATTGGAATACAGTCTGTTCAGGGTTATGTTCAAGGTTACCAATGATGCTTCAAATATTTTCTTAAAAATTGTTTTGGTTTTGGCACAACCCAGGATCCATAAACACATTCTGTTATGCATTCTCTCACGTAGTGTGTACATATTTCTTTAAAAACACAGTGGTTTTCTTTCTGTCTTGGAGTTATGTTCACGCCCTCCCTTGTTTGCCTCCTAGGATGCTGTCGCAACACAAAAATTTGTTTAGAAGGAAAGAATAATTCCTATCTCTTCCCCCATGGCTCCTAGTAAGTATCTGCTGTTAGTGGATGAAATCTGCTTGTATCCAAGTATCACAACGCTGTATCTCAGGGGAAAAAAGACCTTCTCACATTCCTGTCTTTCCAACCAGCAGCTTTCCATGCACCGAAGCCATGAGGATGGGAGTTGTCTTTGAGAGAAAGATAAGGCAGGGTCTTGGCAAAACCATGTTTTCACTGATGCTGAAGCTTTGCTTAATGTGGATACTGCTTGGTGTCACTGGATACGTGTAACAGCGAAAGAAGCTCAGATCATCAGAACACAATGGCCTTGTTTTTGGTTTTAATTATTTGTTGTCAGGGAAGAAGCACAATGACCCACAGCGAGGAGGTCTGAGGTTCTCACACACAGGCCGGCGTTCGCTCGTGATGTTGGCGGGGTGCATCTTGAGGACCTGCTGCCTGTGGCTGTCTATTCTCTGCTCTGACTGTGGGGTGTGCAGGTCAGTGGTTGGCGGGAGGCAGGTGGGCGAGGAGCCAGCAGGATCAGCATAGGGTCTCACATGGAAAGCAAGGGGAGTTCTGAGGTGCCAGGTCCCCACTCTGGCTCCATCCAGAAGTGGACTCATCCAGGAAAGCTGGGCCCACCCTCCTCGAGAACCCTGTGTACATCCAGGTTAGGTCCCCCAAAGGCCAATGACAACTGGGAACAAATCACCTATTTACCTATTTGCCCAGAATATGAAACGGCTGACTCCTTCAGGGTGTCTCTTTGGAGAAAGGGACTGGTGGATGGGGATGCACTGGGCTCTCATCCCTACTCCCAGGGCAGGTCTGACTAGAAAGCTCCCCGGTCCCTGGGACTGGGGCTGAGAGCAGCTCTTCCTGCAGAGGTCCTGGGAGGGCTGCGATGGCCTGATATGCACCGAGACTTTCACACTGGCACACAGTAGGGCTGCTAAGTCTGAGGGGTCTTTCTGATGCCGATGCCGAGGTGAGAAAGTTACCAATGTCCCATAAGGGATAATGTAGACAAAACTCAGTTCTTATGTGCATGTTTCTCTGCCCAACATCTGACATCGAGCCCCCAATGTCTCCAGAGTTTAAACAGCAAAACTGGCTGAGTGTGTGTGTCCTGTCAGTGCAACCTCTGGACTGAGGTCTGAGAACCTTTCCTTTCTCATATGGATGTTGAAAGTCCTCTTTCTCCTGCTCACTTTTCTCCCCCCCCCGCTTTTCTCTCTCTTTCTTCTTTCTCTAAATTGCACTAAAAAAAGTCTTAGTGTAAAAACTGAACGCCTTGAGTCTTCTGAGAAGTACTGCAGCTGGACCAATGAAAAATGGGCCCTTGATTAAATCCAGCATCAAAATCTTGACTTTTTTTTTTTTTTTTTGCAGTAAATTTATTTCCCAGTCTCTAGCATGGGCTCATGGAGGAGGCTGGGGCTGGCAGTGCAGCCTTGCTCAAGTCCAAAGGGCAGCCCGGAGGGTCCTGTGAGAGCCCAGCCTCCTCCATGAGAACCCCACTCCTCCTCCTGTGGTTTGGGGTCGTGGGGAATGGTGATGGGTGAGGTGCTCTTCGAAGGATCGCTGGCGCCTCAGCTTCCTCCATGAATCTTGGGCTTGGCTCTGCCCAGACCACCATCAGAGGCTGGGCTTCCTGCTGCCTCCACATCTAGAGGAGGTCAGCCCCCAGGTCGAGGCCCGGGGCGCGGTGACCTAATGAGGGTCCCTGCGTGCTCAGGGCGCTGAGGGAGGCCCCGCAGCTGCTCAGGCTTTCAGATCTGGCAAGTTTTCAACAAAACTACAGAAGACCCTGTGCTCCCATTCTCAGTAAGTGGTCTAGCCACTCAGGCCTGTGACCCAGCGTCTGTCATCCTCAGGCCCTCTCTCCATCGCATGCACCAAATTCAAAATCCACTTCCAGGCTGTCTGCTGCCCTCCATCCCTGTGTTTCACCTGAGTTGGCACCTACTCTCTACAGGCACCCAGAGGGAGAGTGAGCTCTGTAAAATACTAGTGAGACCTTGTCACCTCCGAGTAGATGTTTCAGCGGCTTCCATAGCACCTCCACCACACCGTAGGAGGCCTGGCACCATCACTGCAGGTTTCCCCAAATCCTCTCCCACCACTGTTGCCCTCACTCCCTCCATTCCAGTCACACTGGCCTTCTTCCAAAAGCCCAAGTCTTCCTGCCTCAGGGCCTTTGCACATGCTGCTGCCCTGCTCCCCACCCCCTAATGCTCCTTCTCTAGCTCTCTAAGACCTGCTTCCTCATGCCCTTCCATTCTCTTCTCAGCTGTCACTACAGAGACTGACCACCTGTGTGAAGAAGCCCTCTGCACCCCATGTCATGTCCCCCTGTCCTGCACAGAACCTGTCACCACCTGAACGTGATTTACTCATATGATACCATTCTACTGTCATTTGTGCCCACAGAAATGGCAAGCACATGAGAGAAGGAAGGCTGTCTGTTTGCTGTTGCATTTCTGCTTTAAGAACAGAGCCAACCACAGAATGAGTTATTGATTTGTATTTGTTGAAAATTAAAAGAGCAAGAAGAAGAATAGAGTGGAATCTTAAGGATTCTAAAATCTACTCTATAAAAGCGAAATAGTAAAATTGACCGTTTCTTCGGGACCCCCAACAGCCAATCAGAGCAATGGTATGCAAATTAGCCCAGCCAAGATGGCAGAAGCCCACCCAAACACTGGGTCTAATGGAGCGATGGCGCTGGTGAACGCACAGGCGGAGGCCTGGCCTCCGCCTGTGCATTTGCCGG
>PVJC01048495.1:0-12491 GCA_004026665.1 Murina feae | reverse complement strand
TGTGGCTTAGATGTCTCAGAGTGATGGTTAATTTTGCATATTACTCTTTTATTATAGTAGATTGTACTGGAGTGTGGGAAGCCACCCACTGCCGATACTATCATGAGAGTGCACCAAGGAATGCAGAAGGCCAATGAACCTTGGGTGTTTGCAGAGTTAACATCAAGTGTGATTATTTGTTTTAAGATAGTGATGGCTCAAAGCATTTCCTGACCTAATAGCCTCAAAGTAAATGTTTACTGGACCTTACTGATCTTTACTGAGCTTTACTGACCTTAGAGACGGTCTGTCTGCTACATCTGCTACATTTGCTGTGCTTTACTGAGGGCAAGATGTGTATCTAAAACCAAATAAAAAGTGGATAAGGCCAGGTTTCAGTGTGCCTCTCCAAGAGAGAGGTCTCCACCTAGCCCCCCACCCCTTAATAATTCATATTTCTTGTCTACTGTTTTCACTTGTGCATCGGCCCCTTCTTCAGATCCTGAACCCTAGCCATGCAAGTCGCAGCACTGGAGGTCATGGCAATAGCTATTAGACAAGAAGAAAACATAAAAGGCATGCAAGTTGGAAGTAGGTAGTAAAACTGTCATTATGCGCAGATGATATGATATAGTACATAGAAAACCTCTAGGACTCCACCAAAAAACTACTATATTTAATCATGGATTTTTCAAATGTTACCGGATACAAAATTAACACCCAGAAATCATTGGCATTCTTATACACCAATAATAAACTCTCAGACAGGGAAACTAAAATAAATAAATAAATAAATGCCATTTGCTACTGCAACAAAGAAATTAAGGTACTGAGGAATACATTTAACCAAGGAAGTAAAAGACCTGTACTCAGAAAACTATAGAACATTGAAAAAAAGAGATAAAAGTGGACATAAACAAGTGTAAGAACATACTGTGTTCATGAATTGGAATTATTAACATCATGAAAATGTCCATACTATCCAAAGCAATATACAGATTCAATGCAATCCCTCTTAAAATATCAATGGCATACTACACAGGTGTAGAACAGACTTTCCAAACATTCATATGGAACCAAAAAAAGAGCCTGGATAGCTGCAGCAATCTTGAGAAATAAGAACAGAGTTGGATGGATCACAAGACTAGATATCAAGCTATACCACAAAGCCACTGTAATCAAAACAGCTTGGTAGTGGCACAAGAACAGACATATAGTTCAATGGAACAGAATAGAGATCCCAAGCATCAACCCAAGCCATTATGTTCAATTAACTCTGAGAAAGGAGATGAAAACAACAATGAAGTAAAGAGTTTCTTTAATAAAAAAAAGAAAGAAACTAAACCACCAACATATACCATACACAAAAATAAAATCAAGATGAATAAAAGACTTAAATGTAACACCTGAAACCATAAAAATCTTAGAAGAAACCATAGGCAGCAAAATCTCAGACATCTCTCATAGCAATATGTTTACTGACACATCTCCTAGGAAAATGTAAATGAAGGAGAAAATAAACAAATTGGACTACATCAAAATAAAAAGCTTCTGCACAGCAAAAGAAACCATCAGCAAAACAACAATATGCATGGGAGAATGTATTTGCCAATTATATATCCAACTAGAGGCCCAGTGCATAAAAATTCATGCACTCAAGGGGGCCCCTCAGCCCTGTGACCTCTTACAGCCCAGGCCCCCTTGGGGGATGTCCCACTGACGACTTAGGCTCAATCCCCGGGGGATTAGGCCTAAATTGGCAGTCAGACATCCCTCTGGCAGCCCAGGAGCCCTTGGGGGATGCCCTACTAATGGCCATCCTTAGTGTTGCTGCCACTGCCGCTGTGCTGGCCAGCCATGAGCTGACTTCTGGCTAAGTGGCACTCCCCCTGTGGAAGCACACTGACTACCAGCAGTAAGCTACTGCATTGAGTGTCTTCCTCCTGGTGGTCAGTGTGCATCATAGGGACGAGTCGTTCCTGGTCATTCCTCCTTTAGGGTTAATTTGCATATTGCCCTTTTATTATATAGGATAAGGGTTTAATCTCCAAAATTTATAGGGAACTCACACAATTTAACAAATGGAAGATAATCCAATTAAAAGCTAAGAAAAGAACCTAAACAAGACACTTCTCCAAAGTGGACATACAGAAGGCCAAAAGGCATATGCAAAAATGCTCAAAGTCACTACTCATCTATGAGACGCAAATCAAAATGACAGTAGAGTACCATCTCATACCTGTCAGAATGGTTATCATCAACAAATAAACAAATGACAAGTGTTGGCAACTATGTAGAGAAAAGGGAACCCTTGTGCACTGCTGGTGGGAATACAGACTGGTGCAGCCTCTGAGGAGGAGAACAGTATGGAGTTTCCTCAAAAAATTAAAAATAGAACTCCCAATGCCTCCACCTCTAGGAATATATCCTAAGAAATCAGAAACACCGATCATAAAGAATATATGCATCCCTATGTTCATAGCAGGATACTTTATAATAGCTAAGATTTGGAAACAGCTTAAGTGCCCATCAGGAGATGAGTGGATTAAAAAACTGTGGTACATGTACACCATGGAATACCATGCAGCAGTAAAAAAGAAGACACTGTTATCCTTTGAGACAGCATAGAGGGGCCTGGAGAGCATTAGGCTAAGCAAACTAAGCCAGTCAGAGAGAGATAAGTATCACATGATCTCTCTCATGTGGAATCTAGTAAGCAAAATAAACAGATGAACAAAATAGATCCAGAGACATAAAAGCCTCGAATAGACTGTCAAACCTCAGAGAAGGCAGGGGAGCGTGGGGAGAGATCAGCCAATGAACTTGTATGATATATGCATAACCCATGGACAGACAATAGGGTAGTGAAGACCTGGGGTGGGGGTGGAATCAGACTGGGACACGTCAATGGGGGAAAGGGGTATATATGTAATACTTTGAACAATAAAGATTTTTTTTAAGTTATAAAAAAAGATCTTACTATTTCCTTACTTTTTAATATAGAGACTGGCCTTAAACATCTAATCTTTTTAAAAAAAAATTTTAATTATTCCTGTAAAAATTTTGATAACCTTAATGAAATTCTAAATATGCTTAGAGAAACCCAGTAAAACCTGGAAAATATTTAAATCCAATCTTAATGGCATTTTTGACAGCCATCCTTGTGAATATTTTCTACTAACTTCCTTCAACTGTATTATCAACTCTAAATATGTTAATTTTTTTGAAAGGTTATGCTTAAAAAGCCTCAAGAAGAAACATCATGGAACTGTTCAAATTTTTAAAATTCTTCCTTGCTAATATGCTATTAGAATTCGCCATTTTAACAGCAGAGGAAGGAGAGAAAATGCTGACATCACAGACACATTTTAACTCAAAAAGGCAATAGTGCATTATAGACAGTCCTACAGGGAAAGAAAGATGTAGATCACAAACAATGAAATTTTACTTTCTAGAAATTGGTTGTCTAATTTCTTTAAAAACAATTTCCAGACATGATAGCTAATGGCATGCATTATAGGTAGAATAATTCACTTATTCAATACTAATGGCCCAGTGCACTGATTTGTGTACGTTGAAAGAAAATTAGAGGAAAAATTCATGCAGTAATTACATTACTGCAAAAATTATATGTCATTATATATATATAATGGCTAAGTGACCAACTATATGTCAGCCAGAGCTTTATATGTATCATTGTATCATGCATGTGTGAGTCAAGGTTTAATTATAAATGATCAGTGTGCATCATATGTACCAGCCAGTTGGTTGGACGGTCAGATGGATAGATGGTTCATTACTTAGCCTTTTATATATAGAAATAAGCCATTGGAACTGCCAATTACCAAAAGGCACCTGCCAGCAAGATGGTCCTGGAAAGTAATACAGAACAGCACCCTTTGTATCTAACTTCTGTTCCACCACAAATCTTTTCACTACTTCATTCTGGCAGTTTTTAGGCTAGTTACATAACAATTTACAATGACTAAAGACTGCACAATATATGATTTTTTATAATATGAATAGTTGTTATTGAATTTCTTTTAAAAAGAAATCTTTGCCCTGACCAGTTTGGCTCAGTGGATAGAGCATCAGCCTGGAGACTCAAGGGTCCCAGGTTCTATTCTGGTCAAGGGCATGTACCTTGGTTGCAGGCACATTCCCAGTAGGAGGTGTGCAAGAGGCAGCTGATCGATGTTTCTCTCTCGTCGATGTTTCTGACTATCTCTCTCCCTTCCTCTCTGTAAAAAATTAATAAAATACATTTTTTAAAAAGAAATCTTTGACCTGGATGGGTGACTCAGATGGTTGGACTGTCTTCCCATTAACTAAAAGGTTGTGGCTTTGGCTCCCAATCAGGGAGCATGGACAGGTTTTGGGTTTGATCCCATGTCTTGGGAACTGTCTGGGAGGTAACCAATCGATGTTTCTCTCTCACATCTATATTTTTCCCTTTCTCCCTTCTTCTCTAAAATCCACTTAAAAGATAGAAAAATCTTCAATTTCTGAAAAACTATAATGAAAACTCAGAACTAAAATTATTTTAAATCTAGGGGCCCAGTGCACAAAGATTCATGCACTGAGGTTGGGTTCCTCAGCCCGACCTGCACCCTCTCCAATCTGGGAGCTCTCAGGGGAGCCCTCTCCAATCTGGGAGTTTCTGTCTGTCTTTGAAATCAAATGAGCTAATTGTCTGAGAACCCCAACCCAATTTGGTTTGTTGCTCACAGAATAATAGAGGCTTTTTTTTCTTTGCTTCATTGGTGAAGATTTCCTAGAAGTTTTAGTATATCTTCCCTTTAATTTTTCCTAAATGCTCTGATTTTACTTACGTTTCTCACCTTTGCTTTCCCTCCATCTTCCACCACAATAGTAACTTGCTCCAGGCTCACTTTGCTCTAGTGTCTAGGAAATCCTTCTGCCACCAGAACTACGATTCCCAGCATTCCTGGTGCTCCCCATACTCGGGGCTTCCACTTCAGGTCCTGGGGCTGCCACCAGAACTACTATTCCCAGAATTCCTGGTACTCCCCATGCTCTTGGTTTTCACTTCCTGCTCTGTCTCCATCCCATGGCCTCCCACTCTGCCAAGTCCTCCAAGCCGCCAACTCTCCCTCTCTGCTCTCTGCCTGGTGGCTTGGGGAGCCAAATTCCCCAAGCCGCTCCACTCTCTGCTAGCTCTCCTGCTCTGCTCTCCACCTGGTGGCTTAGGGGAGCAACCAAGGGAGCCAAGTCCCCCCAAGCTGCCAGCTCTCCCACTCTGCTCTCCACCTGGCGCCTGTGTATGCAAATTAACCTACCATCTTTGTTATGTTAATTTGCATACTCACTCCTGATTGGCTGGTGATTGTAGCAGAGGGATGGTCAATTTACATGTTTTCTCTTTTATTACACAGGATCATTCATATACAGCAACAATGTCCAAAAAGTTGAGGAGGAATGGAAAGAGCACATAACGGGGGTGGCAGTGTGGGGAAGTGTCCATTTTGCTCTAAGAAGCAATGAAAAATATTTAAGAAATTTCTTTATGTCTAAGAAGTCCATTTCCCCCCAATATCAAAAGTAAACATTAAAGCATTTTAAACTATAGTATATAGAAATAGATACTTTAAATTTTCTAAATGAGAGTTTTAAAGCTCAAAAGAGATTGTCTATTGTGAAGTTAACTAGAACTTTGTTAAAAGTTCGAGAGTGACATTTTCTTTTTATCAAAAAATGCAAATAAACAAATGTAATATCCTCTAGTAATAAAAATAATCAAAAGGGAAATGAAAAATACTAAGGATCATAAATTAAGCATAGGCTAAAGAAGATCCTCATGAAGTTTAAAACCTTTCATTTATTTTACCAGGAAATACTAAACTTTGCGAAACAGGGAATATTATATTTCAACAGTCCTTGTTTTTGTAGGTGAGAAACTCGTTATGTCAATACCCGCCCCCAGTCCCCCTTAAAAGGAAATAACTTAGCTGGGATTGGTGCAGGAGCGGTGACTCTTCTCCAGTCCTTGCAGGTGAGGGCTCATCATGTCACAGCCCTCATTCCTCCTTAAGATAAGATGGCATCGGCATGTTGCACATCAGTGAGGTTATTACAACTGCCAGATTTTTTTATGGCCACCCTGCACAGGTATTTGTTCTCACAATATCTGGAAATGGCCTAGGAGGAGACATGAGATAGAGCACGGGTACACTCAACACCAAAGAGTTGCGGCCTTCACAGAGAAAGCATCACTGATAGCCACACATTTCCACTTCTTTTATGGATTATAGTTATTGCCTCTTTGGAGAGCTGGTGTATACACTGCTTGGTCCTTGGGATCCTACTTCATGCTCATTCACTAAGGTAAGTCATTTAGGGACTGTGACTAGATTGCCAGAGCAAAGGGGAACTTAGAATCACAGTTTGGATTTCCTCAATGATGTCAAAGGTGTGACAAGGTCCTAAAATAATATCATCTGTTGCCTGTACACTTGGTTCCATAAATATAATAAACTTATACTTGGACAAAGTCATTGTTGGCTCAGTTATTTAAATTCTAGCCAATCTTCATTACTTAGCATCTACTCTAGGCAAATTTTAATGAGGCAGGCATGGGTTGTACTTGATTGAAAGGCAGGAAAGTGCTAATGATTGAAGCACCATAAAGGTACTATTTCAGTTGCACATTAATTAAGATAGAATTACTCTAAAGGACCATCAAAGTACCACAGAAAGTGTGCAATTTAAAAGTGTCCATTTCCATTAAGAATAATTTTGTTGTATACTCGCCAAAACCCGTAAGCCATAATTACTTTGTTCAATGTACTTTACCATCTCTATTAAAAACCTAGATACTTTCTACATCAAGTGTTTGAAGCACATATTCTACCATCTTAGTGTAAGTCTCTCAGGTTGGATTTGTTAAAAAACTAAATATACTAAACTGTGATATATACAGAAAAGACATGAATTTGCAAACTGAGTTTACAGTGGTAAGTAGAATATGGTTGTAGATGTGATTAGTGATACAATTGTAAGAAATTATTCATATGTAGCTAGAAATAAGAACAGAGTTTCAAAACAAAACAAAACACCATCCAAGATTAAATTGGATATAAATGATTCTCAATCATGGTCACAGAGATCATTTTTGTATAATGTGGGATTCTTAAATAAACCAGAAGAGATACCGCTAATATGATGTCAAAGAGTTCATAAGTCTTCTTCAATGTGCTAGTTTAAAAAGCTTTTCATTTTCCTAGTCACCGCATGGCATGATTTATCCACAGACACTGGTTTTGGTGTCTGGCAGCAAACCCCACTTGGTGAATCCATAGCCTTACCTCTAGGTTCAGTGCTCTTTCTTTTCCAAGACGAGCAAATGCAATAGGCAATCCGTGGTCACTTGCTAAGGACCGAAGGTCAAAATAGTATTTGGCATAGACACTGAGAGGAACATGAAGACCAAACTGTAGTAGATAAAAATATTGCCTTTCCAACTCACTTCTGGGCAAGAAGGAAAACACAAAATTAATACAGGGCAATTCAGGCAACCTGGCTATCTTCAAAATTATCATTCTAAACTACTAGGTTGACTCAGCATTTTGTTTTACACTAATACACTAATGTTCAAACAAACACAGACAAGGTACAGCTATTTGTCATCCCTCCTGCGTCCTGCTCTTTGAATTTTTGACAAGGGGAGGAGGTTATATCTCTTGTGCTCAACTGCTGCTGGCTATAGGGGCTTATTCATCAAAGTCTCATTAGTGCAGCTGTAGCTTCATGCTCCTTGCTCATTCATTGGGCCCCACTCTAGTGTTCAGATGGAAGGAATGATGTATACTGTTCCTTAGCCCTGAAGAACTTGCAGACATTTTCACCAGGCCCATAATAGGAAGGGGATTAGTAAAGTAGAGATGTGCCAACAAAAGGATTGGGTACATCATCACAGTAACAAAACAATCCATTGAGAGCTACCACTAATATCTTTGAGGGAAAAACTCTTGGAAAATTATGAATACCTAACAAGGAAATTGAGGAAGATACAAAAAAAAATGGAAGCATATACCAGGCCCATGGATAGGAAAAATTAACATCTTTAAAATGTCATACCACCCAAAATAAAATTCCTATTAAGATACCAATGTCAGCTTTTACAGAAGTAGAACAAATGATCCAAATTTTTATATGGAATCATCAAAGACCCTAAACAGTCATAGTAATCCAGAGAAAGACAAAGTTGGAGGTATTACACTACCTGCTATCAAACCATACTGCAAGGTTATAGTAATCAAAACACTAAGGTTCTAGCATAAAAATAAACATATAGACCAATTGAACAGAAAGAAAGCCTATAGATAAATTGACTATGTGGTCAATTAATATTTGACAAAGGAGGACAGATCATTTAATGAGTAAAGACAGTCTATTCAATAAATGGTGTAGGGCCCTAACCAGTTTGGCTCAGTTGATTGATAGAGTGTCAGCCTGAGGCCTCAAGGGTTCCAGGTTCTATTCCGGCCAAGGGTATGTACATTGGTTGTGGGCATATACCCAGTAGGGAGTGTGCAGGGGGCAGCTGATTGATGTTTCTCTCTCATCTATGTTTCTAACTCTCTATCCCTCTCTCTTACTCTCTTAAAAAAACAATAAAATATATATAAAAAAATAAATGGTGTAGGGTAAATTGGATAGATACAAACAAAAAATGAAACTAGACCACCTTCTTCCACCATATCCTATATAATAATAGACAAACATGCAAATTAGCCCTCACTCTGCTATGCTAAACCATGCCCACTGGCCATGCCCATCAGCCAATCCAGAGTAATATGCACATTAACCCAACAAAGATGGCGGAGGCCAGAGGCAGGATACTACCACGCAGGCATTCCGGCCACTCCAGAAGGCTTCTCTGCAGAGCAGCCTGTGATCAGGGACAGGATCAGGCCTAAGCCAGCAGGTGGACATCCCCTTGAGGGGTCCCAGACTGTGAGAGAGACCAGGCTGGGCTGAGGGACCCCCCCCCCACCACCCAATGCACAAATTTTTGTGCACCGGGTCTCTAATACAAACATAAACTCAAAATGGATTATCAACTTAAATCCAAACCATAAAACTCCTAGAAGTAAACATAGGCAATAAAGCTAGGACACTTTTCTTAATAATATTGTTTTTGTTGATACATCACCTGCAGCATGTGAAACAAAAGAAAAAAATAAACAAATGGGACTGTATCAAACTAAAATATTTTAACACAGCAAAGGAAAACATCAACATCAACAAAATAAAAAGACAACCTACTAATGGGAAAACATATTTGACAATGACATAGCTCATAATAGTCAAACTTTATTTAAAAAGTATACAACTCAAGACCAAAATACAAACAACCTAATCAAAAAGTGGACAGAGGACCTGAACAGACACTTCTCCAAAGACTGCATACAGATGGCTGGTAGACATGAAAAGCTGCTTAGTATCTTTAGTCCTCAGAGAGGTGCAAATTAAAACCACAGTGAGATATCCTCACACCTGTCATAATGGCGACCATCAATAAAAATTTTAAAAAGCACATATTGACCAAAATATGGAGAAAAGGGAACCCTTGTCACTTTTGGTGGGAATGTTTGGTGCAGCCACTGTGGAAAACAGTATGGAGTTTTTTTCAAGTAATTAAAAAATGGAACTTCCTTATGATTCAGAGATTCCACTTCTGGGTATATATGCAAAGAAACCCAAGACACTAATTCCAAAGAATATATGCACCCTATGTTCACTGCAGTATTATTTACAATCCCCACACTATGGAAGCAACTTAGTGCCCATCAACTAATGAGGGGATAAAAAAAAAGTGGTGGAATAATACTCAGACATAAAAAAGAATGAAATCTTCCATTTGTGAGAGCACAGTTGGACCTAGAGGGTAGTATGTTAGTGAAATGTCAGCCAGAGAAATACGAGTACCATATGATTTCACTTATATGTGGAATCCAAAGACCAATATAAATGAGCAAATAAAACAGAAGCAGACTCATAGACACAGGGAACACTTCGATGGTTATCAGAGAGGGAGGAGTTTGGGGGACTGAGTGAAAAAGGTGAGGAAATTGAGAAGTACAGATTGGCAATTACAAAACACTCATGGAAATATAAAGTAAACCCTGGGAAATATAGTCATTAATACTGTAATAACTACGTATAGTGTCAGGTCAGTACTAAAAATATTGTGGAAAACACTTTGCAAAGCATGATTTTCTAACCATTATGCTGTATACCTGAGACTAATACAAAATAATATTAAATTTAAAGTCTTATTGACAAGAATAATAAAAATAAGTAAATTTTATAAAGCAGAAAAAAAAAAGACTGGAACAGGTAGGCAGCCCTAAAAAATCCATAAAGATTTTTAAAGTATTGGTTGTTTGTGCATCTGAACTTGTACAATGTTTGCCAATAACCACCACAGAAATACATTTCAAATTATCACACAGATTATTAGAATAATTACACCTGGAACTCTACTAATTAATGAGAAAGTATATGATATGTTATAGCAAAAATGAATAGAAAAATGTATGTAATTTGTTGTTGTTAATCCTCATCTGAGGATATTTTAATATTGATTTTTAGAGAGTGGAAAGGAGGGAAGGAGGAAGGAAGAGAAGAAGGGAGGGAGAGAAGGAGGGAGGGGGGAGAGAGAGAGAAACATCAATTATTTGCCTCCTATTCCCACCCTATCATGCCCCGACTGGAATTGAGCTTACAACCCAGGTACATGCCCTTAACTGGAATTGAACCTGGGACCATTCAGTTTGTGCTGACACTGTAGCCACAGAGCCAAACAAGCTAGGGCAAAATATATGTAATTTTATGCATAGTTCAGTTCTCTGCACAATTTAAACTTTAAAAACAGTTCTTAATCTGTAAACTTTATGGAGGCATATCTAATCTAATAAAAGAGAAACATGCAAATTGACTGTTACCACCAGCCAATCAGAGCAGCTGTATGCAAATTAACCCAGCCAAGATGGAGGCCAACAGCCATGGAGCTAGAGCAAACCAAAGGCTTCTGTTGCAACTGCCTGCCTAGGCTGGCTGAGCCTCTGCTCACAGCCACACCCACCAGCCAATCAGAGCAGCTGTATGCAAATTAACCCAGCCAAGATGAAGGCTGGCAGGGCGGCTCTGCACTGGGAGCCTCCACAGCCGGCATCGGTGTGCCAGGTGTGTCAGCTCAGTGGAAGGGGGGGTCCGGCCTGGGGCCTCCTCGGGGCATCCAGGAGTGCCCGCCCCTGGAACACTGCCTGGATCCACCCCCGGGGGCCTCCACCAGGCGTGTGGGAGAGTGGGTCCTCCATGGGGCTTGCAGGAGCACCCGTCTGGGGTCCACTGCCTGGCTCCGCCCCCCGGGGACCTCCTCAGGGCATCCAGGAGCAGCTGTCCTGGGTCCGCTGCCTGGCTCCGCCCCCTGGGGGCCTCCCCAGGGCATGCGGGAGCGTGGGGGCCTATGCAGGGCATGTAGGAGCAGTCGTCCTGGGTCCGCAGCCTGGCTCTGCCCCGGGGGCCTCCTTGGGGGCGTGTGGGAGCGTCTGCTGTACAGTGCCGAGAATCCGAAGCCAGTTCGCTGCCCGGCTCCACCCCAGGTGTGTTTGCTCAGCAGCAGGGCCCCACCGAGGGATCCTGCACCAGCGTCCGCCCCTGGCTTGCCACCCAGCTCTGTGCCAGGTGTGTCCCCTCAGCAGTGGGGGCCCACCAGGCGTGTGCGATCGTGGGCCCTCTGGTGGGAAACGTCCAGGCCTGCACTCACCAGCTCTCCCACCCCCAAGTGCACGAACCCTGAAGGGGCTGTGGGCAGCCTGAAAATGGTCCTCAACCTCTCACCCAGGCTGGCCAGGCATGCCAAGCAGGTGGACATCCCCCCCGAGGTGTCCCAGACTGCAAGAGGCACAGACCGGGCTGAGAGACCCCCACCCTCCGAGTGCACAAATTTTTGTGCACCAGGCCCCTAGTAAAATGACAAAAAAAATGGTTAGAAAGTTCACCAAAACCTTGCAAACTCACAAGTCCTTGAGTGTAATGCCCCTGCAGATTCGACAGAATATTGAATTTGATATATCCAGATCATGACAATATTTGAAAGCAAGAACAATGGCGCCGAAAACAATTCGTTTCCAGTTAGTTGGGCAAATGTCGATTTCAGCATATATTAAAAGTCTTTCTATGTAAACCTGCAAAAGTAAAACACTGGTCTTTGATTCCAGCTCAGTTTAAGTGCTGTGATAATCTATACTAATAAAAGCAAAATATTAAAATTAACCGTTTCTCTGAGACAGGGTAAGCCACGCCCACCAGCCAATCAGAGCTGCTGTATGCAAATTAGCCCAGCCAAGATGGCGGAGGACGCAGCCCTGGTGTGCGGCTTCTCCAGGGCTGCGGCCTCCGCCATCTTGGGAGCCTCCCGCCTGAGAAGGCATCCAGCGCCTTGGGCCTGCGGATGCCTTTCCAGGCGGGAGCCGGGGTGGGGG
>PVJC01048494.1:0-12488 GCA_004026665.1 Murina feae | reverse complement strand
AAAAAAAAAAAAAAAAAGAATGTATGTTCACATGTTCTGGCCTGGCTCACGTGTTCTGGTATGGCTCTGGTGTTCTGTTGACATGTCATGCAAACACGGCAAAAGTCACGCAGGGTCCCCTGAACTTTCCAAAGAGGCCTCAACGTTTGCACTTCTACATTTGTCTCTATACCATGTAACTTTAACAGAAATCCTGCTGTCAGTTTAATCAGAATCACCCCTTACTCTGATATTTACTCTGAGTGAGTGTCCATCTGCTGACCCCCTCACCTTGCTCCTTGGCTAGAAATTCCCACTTTTCCTGCTTGTGTGCAGAATTGAGTCCAATCCCTTGCTTCCTGGGAGACCCCATTGCAGTGGTCCCCACACCTGTCACAGTGGCTCCTTGGAGAAGGTCTGCCCTAGCATCTTCAACAAGTGTAACAAATGCATTTTTCTTTAACGTGAACCCTGATGGCTGCTGGTACAGGGAGGACCAGACGCATGGAACAGACTGGCCTTGGCCCCTACTGGCTGGCTTATAGCTTGAGGCAGGGCTACTCAGCTGAGTGCGGCCGAAGTCAGCTGGACTGTAACTGACTGCAAGCACTGTAGCCACAGAGGTGCCGGATTGTTCTCTAAGCAGCAGGAGCGGACCATGGCAGCGAGGAGAGGACGTTTCCCAGATTTCAGCCTGTAATATTTGAATCCATGAGTTTGTGCCATGCAGGCCCCACTCATCAGGCAGAGAGCACCAAGTCTCAAGGCTGTAGATTGTAGAGACTGGAAACCTGCAGAGGGGCTGAGGGCCTCTGGGAAGTCCTAAAGCAAAGCTTTGGAGCAGGAGCAAGATTGTCAGCATTTATCTCCCTGGAAAAACCAAAGTTCCCACCTCTTCCTTCTCCTTCTTTTCTTCATCCTCTCTTCTTCTTCTCCTCCTCCTCCTCTTCCAACTCCTCCTCCTCATCCTCCTCCTCCTCCTCCTCCTTTCTTAGTCTTTTCCTGATTTTTTCCATTTGTTCCATTTTTATTAACCTACTAGAGGCCTGGTGCACCGATTCATGCACCTGTGGGATCCCTTGGCGTGGCCTGTGGGGATTGGGCTGAAACCAGCAGTGTAACGCCACCTGCTGCTCCTGTCTGCCACCCCTGCTCATCCTGGCGGGCTGCACCTGCCACCACTCAGCAGGCTTGCTGAAATTCCTCAAATGGGTACATATTTCCTCTGTCACCTGATCCTATACTGCATCCATTATAGTTTAAAGATCCTGCCTGATGGAGAGCTACAATGTCTCCCATCCCTGAGTCTGGTTTTGTAGACTGTTTTATCTTTTGATAGTGTGTGATTATTTTCCTGGCTTTTCTCTGTTTCACGGTTTCATACTGAACGCTGAATACTATTTGTAAAAGAACAAGTGAGCCTGGAGGGAGATATAATTGGATCTGGACGTGGGTGAGCCTCTTCTGACCGGCCTTCAGAATTGGGTGTTGCGTCACTTTAGTCTGCAGTTCCCCTGGGTTTAATTTTGTTGTTGTTGGCATTGCTTCAGTGTAACAGTCTTTAAATTCCTCCAGGAGCCACTACCTCATGTTTAACAGGTGGCCTGCATGTCCACAGGGTTTTCCTCATGTTTCTATGACCCTCGCAGACCCTGTGGGCCTCTTCCCAAGGCAATCTTCCTCTCTGGTCTTGCCCTGTGTTTGGCAGTTGGTCTCCGTTGCTCACACAAGGCTGGTGCTGGGGCAGGGAGTTCCTCCGCTCTCCTACTCCAGCCTTTGCCTGAGCTAGATCAGTGCACGTGAACTTCAGGGAGGGCTTTCTCAGCAATTCTATTCTTCCTCTAAGACAAACCTTTGTCAGGCAGCATCCTGTCCTCCAGCCCTCCACCCTGTGCAGCTAAATGGTGCCTGGTGTAAAGCAGGTTCCCGCTTCCATGCCAGCAGCAGCTGGCTGTTGTCCAGTGTTGGTGCCGTGTCTCTCTCTCTCTCTCTCTTTCTCTCTCTCTCTCTCTCTCTCTCTCTCTCTCTCTCTCTCTCTCTCTCTCTCTCAGAGGTGTTTTCCCAGTGTCTGGGCAGAGCCAGGTGAGCGGAAGGTTTTACTGTCATCCCCAGAAGCACACAACTTTGGCCATATGTTTGGAAAGTTGTGACTGGGACACAGGATGATTCTTGCCACTTCACAGTGAAATATCGTTTTGGCTTTATGTCAGTAGAAGGTGTGCAGAACAGGTGAGTTCCTGCCGGTCTCAAGTGGCAGCTGAACACTATCCCATGCCCTCTGCAGGCCTGAGGCACAGATGGCTTCCACAGGGGTTCTGACTCTGCTCTCAGACCTGTAGGCCCTTTAGGCCTGAGACACTGAGGGGTCCCTGGCACAAAGGGGCAGGAGGCAGAGGGACCAACTGGATAGACTCCTAGTTGTACGTGGTAGGACGAAGGATATGTACAGTGGGTGAATTTGCTATCCAAGGTGTCAGATAGGAGAAGCTATGACAGAGAATGGCCATGACCTGAGTGAGATGTCACGAGGGTTGCACTCCAGTTGGCAGGCCCAGGTCCAAGCAGAAACCAGAAACCAGTTTGGGAAACCAGTGTGGCTCTACACTGGGCCACAGGCCGAGGTCAGGTACTAGAGAGACATTATCAGGCATCTGGCAGCAGAACTGAGCTGGTAGAAGACAGATCTAGACAGGGGGTCTGGCTGGTGGAAGATGGGGGCAAGGCATCCACTCTGGGGGCAGTGATGACCTGTGTGGGCTGCTAACTGCACCCCTTGTTAGCTGTGTGAGCTTCAGTGAGTTACCTACCCTCCAGGCTTTGTTTTACCATCTGTACAATGGGGATAAATATAACCACACTACCTAACGTTTAGGGTTGTGTAGAAGCTCAGGGAGTGAATAAGCATTTATAAGTGTCTGGACTCAGCCGAGGTGGTTCAGTGCTTGAGCATCAAACTATGAACCAGGAGGTCACGGTTCCATTCAGGTCAGGGCACATGCCCAGGTTGTGGGCTCCATCCCCAGTGGGGGACATGCAGGAGGCAGCCCATCAGTGATTCTCTCTCATTATTGATGTTTCTATCTCTCCCTCTCCCTTCCTCTCTGAAATCAATAAAAATATATTTAAAATAAATATATAAATAAATGTGTCTGGCACACAGTCATAAATCAATAAGTATTGGCATGATTGGACTGATTCTGGCTCCAGGATTTTTAGGACAGGGTTGAAAGAAATGGCTGACGTCTCCATTTGTTCATCCCCACTCAGCAGGGTAGAAAGGAGAGGGGATGGAGAGCAGGAGCCCTAGCTGAATCCAGAACCTGCTGAGATGGAGGGTACCTAGAGAGGACTGTGGAGTAAGAAAGGCAGTTGGCAGGTGAGTGAGGAGCCAGGCTGAGCTGGGAGGGGAATCATGCCTGAATCCTGGGGAGGAACACTGGAGAGCTCAAATGTCTGCACACACACATGATCCTGGTCCCATTCCAGAGCTGTCCGTTCATCTTACTCCTTCTAGAAGAAACATCTGTGCAGGTTTCAATGTATCAGACACTCTGATAGATTCTGTTGGCCAACACAGACACCATCTCTGCTCCATGGGGCCCATAGTCCAAGGTGAGAGGAGGCAGGACCTGGCGCAGATGGAGGAGGCATGGGGCAGGGGGAGGTTTGAAAGGCCTGGAGAAAAGAGTATGAAACAAAGAGCACGTGCAAAGGGCCGGGGGTGTGAGGGAGCATGGCGCCTTTAACATGTGAGGGTACTAGGACCAGACCAAGAACTGGATGCTGGGCTCCGAAGCAGTACATACCCCCTAACTCAGTGATGGGGAAACTGAGGCTCAGAAGTGACATGACTGTCAAGGTCGATCAGCCAGTCAATTGCAAGGCGGGGCGTTGAACCCAGGTGTAACACACTGAAATCCTCGCCCCTGCTCACCACACTGGGGCCTGCTCAGGTGTCCCCAGGGCTACTAGTCATGGCCAGCTTCCTTGAAGGGCACAGGGCAGGGGTGCTCCCCAGGGGCCCCTGGGATTCCTCCTGTCCTGGGTCTATCTGGGTGGGAGACTGGCCCATGTTGGAGTCTCTGCTTGAAAGGCTCTTGCCCAAGCCTTTTACCTCCCACTTGGAAAGTGCAATATTGAAAATCAATGGGGAGCGAGTGTCTGAGAGGAAAACTAAATCAAATATCCTGATACAGAGAAGTTAATCATCCAAAATTAACCTCATAACGTCTAGTATCAAACTGATCTATAAAGTAAATCGATGCGAGCAAATGCAGCCCCGCAGCCTTCCACCCCCATGCTGGCTGCGCCTGGAGGCGGGACACAGGACTCCCCGGAAAGCAGCCCACAATCCCACAGCCCCACAGTCTTGTACGTTTAGCCACAGGCTCTCAAGGGATCATTTTCATATATGCAGCTTGTCCTGCATGTACTGCAATGCCGTTCTAACAGCCTTAAATAAGACGTACTGAGCTGAAAATTGTCCTTTACTGAGGAGCCGCGCGGTCTGTCCCACTGAGACAGACAAGCCAGCACTGTATGTTGTGGATCTGAGCAGGGCCAAGGTGCTCACGGGAGATGCAGCCCCGCCTCCTACCCAGAGCAGCGCCATGATCTCCGGGCGGGAGGCTGCCTGAGAGACAGAGTGGGCAGAACAGGGGGCATCTCTGGGCAAATCCAGGAAGGCCATCTGGTCGTCAGAATGAGGGAAGATGCCAGGAGTGGCTGGGACAGGGACGGACCCCTGAACCCTGTCCTCTCCAAGCTATTTTTTTGATCTGTGAAATGGGAGGGATTTTTCTAGATGGAAGTATTTTTGTGGGGCGTTCGCTGTCTGTCCTTCTCACTAAATGTAAGCCCCAGTGAGTCCTGAGCAGCACCAGCACCCAGCAGGCTGCTCTCCGCAGTGAATGAATGGGCAGAAGCAGCTCAGCAGAGTCCAACACCTGCTCTCCAGGGACACCTCCTCTTTCACAAATGGCAGTGAGCTGATGTTGATGAGAATAGGCATCATAACACTTAGCAGGGGTGTACCGGGTACTGAGCTCGCTGCCTGGCATGTGTTTTCTTACTGGATCTTCACAATGACATCTTGTGCTCAAGTTCTGATCATCCCTTCTTTATAGATTAGGAGGTGAGGCCCCGAGGGGCTCTATGGTGGGCACAAATTTGCCCGCTGGTGGTGGAGCAAGATGCCAATCTACAGAAGACTAAGCTCTTGACCCCTGTGCTCTACACATGGCGATGACCATGGTGGTGATGCTGGTAATGGGGATGAGAAGGACAGGGATGGAGGTGATGACGGACATAGTGCTGAAGGAGAAAGAGAAGCGAGAGGCATGACCTCACTCCGAAGGCTGGTCCTGTGGAACTAGTTGGGCAACGTGATGCATGGTATCCAACTCGAGCATGATTTCTCCCATCTCACAGGAGCAGGTGCATCCAGTCAGGCAGTTCCTGTTAGTCCCCTGGCTGCTGCAGGCTCCAGTCAGTGGTGCAGTTCGGGGCCCAGGAACCAGCTCCTAAGGAAAGACACAGTGAGGTCTGAGCAGAGTGGAGGAGCCGCAGCCAACTTAGCCGCAGGCTCTGAGCTGGCCACAGGCTCAGTGGACAGCTGGGAGCCAACTAGAGAAATCAAAGCAGCTATTCAAACATAGGATTCACTTCAGTGGGTGGAAGATTCTAGAAAATCCACTACCGAATGGAACTGTAGATGTCCATGACTCCCCCATCCTCAATCCAACTATAGTTTATTCATCCAACAAACACTTAAAACATACCATGTGCTAATGCTGGGGATACAGCAAGAATGAAACGACCCAGCTCATGCTCTCATGGACCACTTCCCAGAGGACGCAAAGGACACGGAAAATAGATAGACAGCAAGCAAGGCAATACTGGACTGTGGCAGGTTATGGAGTGATGAGACGAGGCCCCTTGGAAGAAATGAGCAGGTAGTTAGGGCCGCAGGCAGAGATGTCTTTGAAAACATGAACTTACCTAAAAGAGATCAAACAGGGAGTCAGGGGCTGGGGTCAGTGCACGACTGGAAGGAAGAATCAGAGCTGCCCGCACCTGAGAATCATCCTGAAGCCTAACCCGGAGGCTGATGTGCCTGAGCTCAGCCAGTATCTCTGAGAGTCCTGCTGATGGCACCAGCTCCTAGCCAGGAGCTGGACGGTCCCACAAAGAAGGCACCGCTCGGTGGGGGAGAAGGGGAACCCCCTGCATAGATGGGCCTCTCAGGGGGCTGGTGTGCAGGGTCCACACGCCTGAGTGTGCCTCACATGGAGTCTCATGCTCCCTTGCTTTCCACAGTCTCTTCCTCCAGGGGACAATGACCTCCCTGACCTCCCCAGAGCTGTGCTGGCTGGGCCATTGGGCATCTAAGAGCTTCCGTTACCAGCCACAAACACCTGCAATTCACCTCAAGTCTCTGGACCCAGCATCTCAGGGGTGAGGCTGCAGCTCAAGTATCTGTTCCTCAAGGCACATTCGCCTGTGGCCCACCTGCAGTGCCCCCCTGCTGGTTCTTCCACGACCTCATCTCATCACTCTGTGACCTACCACATCCCGGCATTGTGTTGGAGAGGAATGGCGTAGGTTTCTGTCTCACTGATGCTGGGCTTGGCCATGTGACCTACTGCAGCCAATGGGATGTCGTGGACACAATGCAAGCAGGGGCTCCGATGTGCTTGCATGGTTGGGCTCGCATTCTTGTGCTCCTATCAAACACTAGGGAAGGGAATGGCCTGGATAGTTGCTGACCCTTCAGACTGGCTCCAAACTGAATACGGGGGACACACCTGAATCAAGCCCTCAGCCTGGAGCCAGTTGACTGGCAACCTGGCGCAGGGTGATCAGCTGAGCCAGCCCTAACCAGCCTGCAAGCCTGCAGGTCGGTGTGGTTGTGAGCCAGTGGTTTATTTCCCAACTTCTGTGGCAACAGATAACACGTTTGTTTTTCACTTGCTTCCCCCGCTTTGAAGCTGTGAGCAACTGTTCCTTGTGTATCTAAAGGTACGTCCCCCCTAGTCCTGCGTCTGATTTGCACATAGAAAATGCCTAATGTGTGTTTGAAGAAAGGAAATGGAAGGAAGGGGGAAAGCAAAGGAAAGACTTGGCTAAAACGGGCTCTTTATTGGCACCTGAATTTAATGACTAAGGCCTATGTCAAGGAAGCTGTCAGGAAAGATTCAGAAAGGAGGAAATGGAATGGAAAGTCACCAACATGACCGCCTATCCACCTCAATTCATTTTAGAAAGAACGGAAATGAGACCCTTGGCCGTCGTTGAGGCTGTCCAACTTGTACAGAGATGGAATTGCTTGCGGCGGCTGCACTGGACTGAGACCATGACACCCCTGAAGGAGATGAAGCGGGTGACAGAGAAGACTGGACAGAGCCGCAGGCTGGGAAGTCTTCTGAGGCCGCGGGGCAACTGCCAGACAGGGCCTCCCGCTCCCTCCTACCCACATCATGAGTTCACCCACGGACGACTGGGGATGGGCTATCTTCCCTGAGCCTCCCCATGTGTGGAAATAACTTGTACTTTTTATGCTCATCTTCCCTGACACCTCAGAGAGCACCAAGAGGAGTTCATTTTTCAGAACCAAATGCTTTTCCATTTCCTGGGCCGTGCCTTCTCTGGGCCGGGAGGATGACAAAGTACCGCAGCCTCCCTCAGAGGCCCTCTACCTCACACCGAGCCCACCCGAATAATTACCCCTCCTGCGCTGGGTCAGGCCCTTACATAAATTACCTCCTTTAGTCCCCAAGACCATGGCAGGGAGAGAGGGGGGAATAAACACCACCGCTTCACAGGTGGAGGAACCAGGGCTCAGAGCGGTAAGTAACCTGCTTTTGGTCATGTAGTTGGAAACATACAGACTTAACATTCAAATGCAGGACAATTGGAAGTCAAGTTCACTCCATCATATGCCATCTCACATCTCTACTTCCAGGCCCTCCTCCAGGAGACGCTCCTGCCTGCCGACGATGACGCTCACTGACAGCAAAGGCTGCAGTGAACAGAGTGGAGAAGCTGAGGATGTGCACTCTCTTACAGAAATCAGCATGTCACAATCTCTCCTTGCCTCCGAGACTCCATCTCCAGGGAAACAGTTCCGATGCAGTGACAGGCTGCAGACAGGAGCTGCACGCAGGTGGATGGCTGAGTGCTCGCGCCGGCACAGGAGCACGCCCGCGCGATGAGAAAGCAAGAATTCAATCCCAGCTCTTCGGTGTAGCCATGAGCAAGAGGCGCAGTCTCTTTCCCTAACTCTGCTTTCTCCTCTGAAATTGAAAGTGAGAAGCCTGCTCCATATTAGTCAAATAATTGGGAACAGCATAAATACCCAACAGGAGGAAGCTGGCTAAATTACGACATCCCTTGCGGTGACATATCTTGGCCATTAAGAAATCATTTGGTGGCTCAGATGGTGTGGCTCAGTGGTTGAGCATCAGCCTATAAGATGGGAGGTCACAGTTCAACCTCCGGTTAGGACACATGCCCAGGTTGCAGGCTCCATCCCCAGTGGTGGGCGTGCAGGAGGCAGCCAATCAATGATTCTCTCTCATCAGTGATGTTTCTATCTCACCCTCTCCCTTTTTCTCTGAAATCAATAATTTTTTAAAACTGATTTGGTAAAATGCAAGTCTATTTAATTGTTGACACTTTGCTTTACATGTATCAGCTCATTTATCTTCAAAAGAAATCTATGAGGTTTTTATTAAGCCCATTTTATAGATGAGGAAAAACAACTTGCCCAAAGTCACAGCCAATATGCTGAGAAGTCAAAATTAAAACCCAGGCCATCTGATGCAGAACCCCCTTTTACCCACAACATAATTGCATAGAAATACGGCCTAATGATAAAATGATAATTGCAAGTTACAAAATGGTATGATTATTAGTTCTCTATTACTATATAATAAACCACTCCAAAATGTAGTGACTTAAAGGAACAACCATTTTTATGCAATTTATAGCATTTTGCAAATCTGCAAGCCGGGCTTGGCTCAGTTGGGTGGTTCTTCTGGGGGTTGGTGATCTTGCCTTGGGTGCATTCACAGGGCCCAGCAGGTGAGAGGCTAGGTGGACTGGTCCTTTCTCTCCATGGAGTCTCAGGCCCACTTCCCCAGGTGGCTCTTCCGGCAGCATCGACATTCCTCTCACATGCTACTCTGAGCTCCCGAAAAAGCTAACTTGGAAGCTGCTGAAACTCCTTAAGGCCAGGATCATACGCCACATTCCACTGGTCAAAGCAAGCCACAGGACAGCCAGATGCTAGGGGAGCAGACTGCATAGGGTGCAAATACAAGGACCATAGTACACTGGGGGCACGAGCGTGATGTCCATCGCGATACATGGCAAGGGAATCCCAGTTACGGGAAAGCACATCTATAGGAGAAGTTTCCCAAATGGTTAAACTTGAAAATATTAACAGTGCTTATCTGGGTGCAGAGAGAGTATAAGTTGGATTTTTTTCTTCTTATATTGGTCTAATTGTATTTTTCAAATCATCTAGAGTGAATACGTACTAGTTTTATGTAAGTAAAAACAATTACCTTGGCCAGTGTTGCTCAGTGATTGAGTGTGGTCCCATGCATGGAGAGGTCACTGGTTTGAATCCCAGTCAGGGCACATTCCAGGGTTGTGCACTGGATTCCCAGCAGGAGGTGTGCAGGAGGCGGCCCACGGATGTTCCTCTCAGAGGTGTTTCTCTTCCCCCCTTTCCTGTCCTCTTTCTCTAAAATCAATATAAACATAGTTTTAAAAATAAATAAAGAATAGCCAAGGCTACCTTTTATTTGAATAAGAAATTAATCCTTGGTCTCTATAATCCAACCAAAAATGGACAACACTGTCCAGCACTTACGATTAACTCTTTTAATTCTTCCAGTACACTACAAGGTAAGTACTAGTATCATCCCCATTTACAGATGCACAAACTGAGGCACAATGAGGCCGCATAACCCAAGACCACAGAGCTGGTAGCAGCCAGAGCTGAGAATGAAGTCCGGGCAGTCTGTCTTCATGGCGTGACGCTGTGCTTGGGGTCGCTGGACGCAAATTCCAATACCTGGAGCTTCCTGTCCTGCGATGTTCCCTCTCTTTGTGTGAGCAGTGTGGCCCATGGTCCATCCCAGGACACTAACACCCAAGAACCTCCCCCACCACCTACAAAGCGCCCATAATTCCAGCTGCTCTGGCTGAGTCCAGGGCAGGGTGTGCAGGGTGGACCTCAATGTAGAAGTCTCCGCACCCTGTCTCCATGTGATCTGAACAACATTAGCCAACACACAAACTGAGAATACTCCCCTCCCTATGGCAACACATGTCTATGAAAGTGTGTACATGCAGGTGTGGGCACATGTATGTGCATAGATATGCACACACCCATACTCATGCATATAGACAAGTTGTACATTAATGCACACGCAGGCCCACAGAAGCAGGTGTGCGCATCTATGGGCATACTCAAGGGGAAACGCACAAGCGTATTCACACATGCACAACCATCTGCAGGAAGACAAGGGGAGACGTGTACACATGCATTCACACACACCCTTGCAGTCGCGGGCTGCAGCGCTCACATGTATGCAATGCATGCATTTGCATATCTACTGTAGACTCATACATGCAGCCAAGCAAAGTTCCATCCCTGTTTCCTTTCCTACCAGTTTGCTCCCAGACAATCTCAGAAAGACTGGCTCTGAAATATCCCTGACCTCCACGGAGAAAGCAGAAATTCCCATCTCTGCCTACAGGGATGGTTTCTATGGAGTCATTCACTCTCATTCAACAAGTATTTCTTGAATGTGTGCTTTATGCCCGGCATAGTTCTGAGTGTCGGGTATTCGACAGTGAGTGAAACATACACAAATCTCCCCCTCATGGAATTTACACTCTAAGATCCCGGATAGCTGCGCTTGGAGCCAAAACACAGTTCCCTGGGTGTGGCCAATGGGACTTGCGCTCTCAGAGGCCTGAGACCAGCTCGCAGGGCTGCGTCAATGCCCAATAATAGCAACAGAGGCCACACGAAGCTTGGGACGCTCTCTCGTGGCCGTGTCCATGGTGGAATAGCCCAACCTGACAATGGCAGAGAATGCCAGGCAGAGCTAGAGGTCCAGGGTGGGGGTGGAAATCGAGGGAAGGAAGGTGGGGGTGATGCCCAGACTGCAGGGCTGGGCAGCAGGGGAAAGACACACTCTGTTCCTCTCCCTCCTGCTGTATAGACTGAGCAGAAGCCATGGAGAAGCGGGTAGAAACCCAAAGGGAAGCCATGGAGGTTGCAGTGGGGTGGCTTTGACAACCCTCCTGTGACATCTGTGCCCTGGAGAGGACGTGGCCATGCTGACTTCACCTGCATGCAAGTGCCTCCGGAATCTGACGAGTTCTGTTTCTCCCAGGGCCCAGCAGATGCCAGACATCAGCAAAGATCAGAGAGAATGAATGAGTGAGTGAAACAATTTACCAGCATTAGCTTTGTGGACCAGGCACTGTCAAAGGGCTTTACATGAACACTGTATTCATTTATTTAATCCTTGAAACTGCACTTGGAAGGTGAAGGAGTGAAGACACAGAAAGGTTAATTAATGTTCCTAAGTTTCTATGAAACGGATGGATGGATGGGTGAAGACACAGCACATGAGAAGTGACGGGGAGGAAAACTGTCAGGAGTTTTGTCTGGTTGTGACTGAATATTGCTGTCTGCTCCAGAAATACTGCACTCCCCACTTCAGAAATACCATTTGTTTTATTAACAGCTTTTCAGGGGAAAACATATAGCACATCAACACACACACACAAATCAAATTGCATCAAATACATACATCAATCGTTAGATGGGTCCTGATGTCAAATCTTAACATGGGTCTGAATCAAGGAGCTGAGGTTTTGACCCTCAAAAACCTGATAATCAAGGACACGGTTAGGAAGGCTGACTACACACCTCCCTCCCCTCCTGCTAGGACCTCCCCATGCTCACCTCCCTCCCCTCCTGCTGGGACCTCCCCATTCTCACCTCCCTCCCCTCCTGCTAGGACCTCCCCATTCTCACCTCCTTCCCCTCCTGCTAGGACCTCCCCATTCTCACCTCCTTCCCCTCCTGCTGGGACCTCCCCTTCCGCTGGGACCTCTCTCCACTGGCAGGGGCCTGACTTGCTCTCTGATTGCTTCAAGGCTCACCTCCTGTTTCCTTTATTCCCAGGAAAGTGCCTTGGAACACCCTGCTGATGGCTGGAGGCTCTAACACTGGGTTGGTTACAGCCCCCAGCAGACCTGGGCCAGGACAGGAAACAGGGGAGAAAGATCACCCCCTTCCTCTGGGGAATGCAGCCACCCATACTAGGGTTTCTGAGGAGCCTTGGGTGTTAGGGGCCCCGGGGTCCCAGCCCATTCATTTGTGGTGCAAATCGAGGAATGTCAGAAAGACAGGCGCTTCTGCACACCTGACCCGAAAGTACTGATCAAAAGCTTCTCCAGGCCTTCTGTCCAGAAGC
>PVJC01048493.1:0-12513 GCA_004026665.1 Murina feae | reverse complement strand
AGGACTGCTCCGAGCCTCAGATGCAGCTGGGGGCAGGTCCCCAGTGGCCACACACACACACACACACACACACACACACAGAAGGCGCCTGGCAGACTGGGGCCATCATAGGACATCCACTGAGGGGTCCCAGACTGTCAGAGGGCACAGGCCGGGCTGAGGGACTCCCTCCACCCCGAGTGCACAAATTTTTGTGCACTGGGCCCCTAGTGTTTCATAAAACAAAATTTTTAATCACCTCATAAATGGCTAACACTATGCCTATTTTTGGGGGGGGAGTGCGATTATAACCCATTATTTTTGAAATCCCTTCAGAAGTTACTGACAACTTAATGAAAGGAACAGCGAGAATACACATACATACACTGAGTGACCACCTGACCTTTGTAGGCAAATTAGCTATAATTTCTCACTGAAGTTGCTAGAGGGCCAGATCATTATAAACATCTGAATAGCACAACATATCTAAGTATCATTGCTGCCCCAGCTTTCACCACTCTATGATCTTTATCTATGGGCTATGCATATAGGCATACAAGTTCTTTGGTTAATCTCTTTCATCCCCCCACCCCGCCTCTTCCCTCTGAGAATCTTCAGTCTGTTCCCTGCTTCCAAATCTCTGGATCTACACTGAATGGCCAGATTATTATGACCACCTGACATTTGTAGCCAAATTAGCTATAATTTCATGCTGAAGTTGCGAGAGGGCTAGATCATTATAAATAGGGAAGCAAGTTGTTTACCACGGCAGTAGAAGGGATTTTTTTCTGAAGATATGGGTAAAGAACTCGACTTAACAGCCTTTGAATGTGGGATATATTTGAACGTAAGTGGCCAGATTATTATGACCACCTGACTTTTGTAGGCAGATTAGCCATACACTGCATTGTATGGGATATGGAAGCCGAAGGCCTGTTCAAAACCTTTGCTGTCTGCAGTTACCAAGATAAAATGTCTCTAATTCGCACAGGAACACAAGGATTGGACGGTCGAGTGTTGGAAAAAGTCACATGGTCTGATGAATCATGTTTCCATTTGCATCATGGAGATGGCAGAGTGAGAATTTGGCGGAAACAGCATGAAAGCATGCACCCCACATGCATGAGCACAACCCTTCAATCTGGTGGGGGCAGTGTTATGGTTTGTGGTGTGTTTTCCTGACATGATTTGGCCCTTTAATTCCTGTGGAACAACGTTTGAATAGCACAACGTACCTAAATATTGTTACTAATCAAGTTCATCCTATCATGTTGATGGCGTATCCCAATGGAGATGGCTTCTTCCAACAAGACAGTGTGCCATGCCACAGTGCTCGTATTGTGCAGGAGTGGTTTCAAGAACATGAGGGAGACTTTACCTTGCTTAGGTGGCCCCCACAATCAACAGATCTCAATCTATTTGAGCATTTGTGGGCAAATCCATCAGGCAGCTGGTTCCACAATCATCAAATCTCACAGAACTGGGCAGTGCTATTCATCAGGCATGGTGTCAGATTCCTCACATCACCTTTCAACATCTTGTGGAGTTAGCGCCAAGAAGAATCATCTCAGTATTGAAGGCAAAAGGTGGCCCCACGAAGTACTGATGGGGTGGTCATAATAATCTGGCTACTCTGTGTGTGTGTGTGTGTATGTATACTAGGAGCCTGGTGCACAATATATTGTGCACTTGGGGGGGTCACTGAGCTCAGCCTGTACCCGCCTACCCCGCAGCCCACCACGCGTCCCACCCACCCCACACACCCGCGGCCTGCCACCCACCCTGCCACCTACTCTGCACCTGCCTCAGTGGTTGTGCTGCTGGCCTCCCATCTTGGCTGAGTTAATTTGCATACAGCCACTCTGATTGGCTGGTGGGCGTGGCTTAGGTATCCCAGAGAAACAGTCAATTTTAATATTACTCTTTTATTAGAGTAGATATATGTGTGTGTGTCTATACATATACATATACATATACATATACATATACATATACATATACATATACATATACATATACATCCAGTGACTATAACAACTGGTTGCTATGGCGCCCACTATGTCCAGTGAACCACCTGATCAGGGGGTGGGGCCGGCCTGCCAACCTCCCTCAGCTCCTCCCCCTGGGCTAGCTCTCCCCTGATTGGACTTTCCCACCCTGATCAAGGCCGGGGCCTGCCAGTCAAATGGCCCCCTCCACTACCCTTCCCCCTGGCAGGCCCCACCCCAATAGGGGACAGTGCCAGCCGACCAACCTCCTGCAGCCCCTCCCCCTGGCCACCCCACCCCTGATCACACCCCCCTCCCCAATAGGAGACAGGGCTGGCCGGCCAACCTCCTGCAGCCCCTCCCCCCACCCAGCCCTACCCCAGATTAGCCCCCCATCCTTATTAGGGACAGGGATGACTGGGCAACCAATGGCCTCTCCCCCAGGCTGCTGGCCCCCAATCGGCACCCCCCCACCCCATTTGGGGGAGGGGCCCACTGGCCAATTGCCCACAGCCCCTCCCCCGAGCTGGCCCAGCCCTGATCTGGCCCTGATCTGGGTGGGCCAGCTAGCCGGCCAACTTCCCACCATCTCTTCCTGACAGGCCCAGTCCCGATCTGCCCCAGTTTGGGCCAGACTAGCTGGACCCCACCATGCACGAATTTGTGTACTGGGCCTCTAGTATAATAATAATAATAAAGTGTTCTCATACAGGGTAAGTATTTTTTTTTACATTTGTTTAACGTGCTAGTGTATACTAGATGGTGATATAAACGGTGAACATTATTGCGTGTGACAGTGAGAAATACTGATCCAACAAGGAAAAAGAAACAAGTTTCGTTAAGCAGTGACTTTTGAGTGCTCAATTGGGACCTCACTAGCAGATTTCCTCTTGCATACCAATCTTGTGGCACGCATGTTACATATTTTGAAATATAATTGCAAATATCTCAATGTCTCAAAATTTGGGTGGAGGAGGGAATCTTGCTTTTGAGTGGCTAAACTTTTTGGATTATAAACCCATGATTATCAGGGATCTATATACAGCATACTGTAAGATTTACAGAGGTAAATATGGGGGAGCACAGAAGTGCAGTGCCTAATTCAAAGGAGTTGTGATGGATAGAGTGGGGGGCAGCTTCTCAGAAGAGGTGAGAGTAGAGTCTTTAGGAGCAATTAGGAGTTACGTGAAAAAAGAGGTATTCTGTTCTAGGAATATAATAGGTACACAAGGGTCAGAGTTGTACAGAGTCATGGATTCTGGTAACAAATGATTTATTATATCAATTATCTAATCTAATAAAAGAGTAATATGCAAATTAACCATCACTCTGAGACACCTAAGCCACACCCACCAGTCAATCAGAGCAGCTATATGCAAATTAACCCAACCAAGATGGGGGCTGGCAGCCATGGAGCTAGAGCAAACAGGAGCTTCCGTTGGACCAGCGATGGAGTTGAAACTGCCTGCCTAGGCAGGTTGTGGCCTCCGGTCAAGGCAACAAAGTTTCAATCACAGAAGATAAATAAACCCCAAAAGCCTGATTCTAGCCAGCCTTGCTGGTACATTGGGTCAATGGGAGCTGTGGGCAGCCTGAAAACGGCCCTCAGCCCCTCACCCAGGCTGGCCAGGCACGCCAGCAGGTGGACATCCCTTGAGGGGTCCCAGACTGCGAGAGGGCACAGGCCGGGCTGAGGGACGCTCCCCCCCCCCCCCAAGTGCACAAATTTTTGTGCACCGGGCCCCTAGTAATTGATATAATAGTGAGAGACAGGATTAGAATGTTTGGCATACTATTTTGCTATACTAAGGAACTTGAAAATTTTTTAAAATCTCATATATTAGATTTTTATCTATATAATAACAACCTAAGTGACCGTTATGTTAGAATGACATGTTGCTATGGTGTGTACTGAACACAAGGGGCAGACACTCAGCGCAGGAGCTGCCCCCTAGTGGTCAGTGCGCTCCCACAGCAGTAGCGCCACTCAGCCAGAAGCCAGGCTCACTGCTGGTGAGAGCTGTGGTGGTGGTGGGAGCCTCTCCTGTCTCTGCGGCAGTGCTGAAGAGCGGCTAGCCAAGTGGTAAGGAGTGAGCAGGCGAGTGGTTAGGAGTGAGGGGTCCCAGACTGTGAGAGGGATGTCAGCCTGCAAGTGGATATCCCCTAAGGGTTCCTGGACTGCAAGAGGTCTCAGGCTGGGTGAGGGACTCCTCCAGTGCACAAATTTCGTGAATAGGGCCTCTATTATATTATAAGCAGTTTACAGTCATGGTGTCCTATAAAGGTTACCCATGAATTCTTAAATCATGTATCAATATAATTTAGGAATGCTAACTTAGCTTTCTATAATACTTACCATTTATAATAAGGAAAAACAGACCAATGTTTGTTTTGAAAAATATTACTACAAAATCTTGGTAATATTTCCTCTTACTTATTTTCTACTAAGCACTTTCTTAGTGCTTAAACTTTCCATTTTTACTGAGCCAGTATGCTCTTGTTGAATTGAACTGTCTGCCAGAATGATCGATGGCATTTGGTCGCTAAGCCCTTGTATATTTTGGTTTTATAGAAACATTGCTAACTTTGTCTTAAGTATCTGTTTTTCTCATCTTACGGGCTCCTGGAGGTTGTAATATCCTATGTTTGTCCACATTTTCTTCGATCTGTAAATGTATTTACCTTTTCTTTTATTCCTCAAGGTATTTTTTTGCCTTTTCTGTTCAAATTAGCAACAGATTCTTTTTGTTCCATTTTTATCCAATTGAACAAATACTTCATACTTCTGTGATACCATTAAGGTAGTATGTAGCAGTGGCATTTGGCCAAATTTGGGACATCACTGCTTTATCAGGATGTGTCTGCTTTTTTGGTAACCTGCTGCATTAAAATTACAGTTGCCTGACCTACTGATTATCTTTAAAAAGAAACATATCTGTCAAGTTGTATCAATACAGTTTCATGAAAACAAAGTCTGAGGGAAATGGAAATAGAAATAGAACCTGCAGAAAATTTTGTTGGGAGTTGTACTTAGTGGCAAACCAGAATCTCTCCAGGGATTCTTACTGTTCTCAGCTGAAGTTCTAGTTGGTTTGCTTGAAACCTCATCTTACTTGATGGCTTGTACTGATGAATAATGGATGCCTTTGAATGGAAGTATTTTTTGTGTGAATTCTTTGTTGAAATAATTCACATTTAATAAATTTATTCAGTAGTCTGGTGCTGATGCTGTGATTGATGGCTTTGTAACTTAGTCATAATCTTCAGCAATATGTACAAATGTTTTTAAAAAGATCTTAAAGATCCTAAAGAAATTGTTTGAAAAATAGCAAATTAGGAACATGTTAAAGAAAAAACCGTTCATGAACAACAATAAACATTTTACAGATCTTTTTAAAGTCTCATTTATGTTAAAACTATGAAAGCTGCTACCTCATGTCACAAATTCCAGAGAATAGAGAAAGACAAAAAGTAATATTAAATACATTTTTTTTATTGATTCCAGACAGGAAGGGAGAGGCAGAGAGAAAGAGAAATATCAATGGAGAGAGAATCATTGATCAGCTGCTTCCTGCATGCCCCCAACTGGGGATGGAGCCCGCAACCCAGGTAACATGCCCTTGACCGGAATCGAACCTGGGACCCTTCAGTCCCCAGGCCAATGCTCTATCCACGGAGCCACACTGGTCAGGGCCATGGAATTTTAAAGTATTCTTTTTTACTCATCAAAGAATAGCAAGAAACTATTTCATCACTTTTAATTTGTGAGAGTTTGGGACATAATTTTTCTGTTAATTGGATATTTTAGTGTTTGTCCTGAATATTTTTTCCTTTTCTATTGTAACTGGTGACAAATTCCTATAGAGTTCTTTGAATCTGATTCCCGAAGGGTTGGGGGGGGGGGGGGTTGGTGCTGGTGCGTCTCACGTCTTTGTCTCTGCTTCTGTCTCTCTCCTTCCCTCCCTCCCTTTCATTCTCTCTGAAAAGCACTGGGAAAAATTATCCTACAGTGAGGATTAAAGTATATACATACATATATAACAAGCAGTTAAATTGATAGATGAGTATCAAATATGGATGTGAGTAGTATTTTTGTTTTTAACGTTGAAATGCTAGTCACTTAAACTACTTTGTAAGCACAGGCTTAACAAGATTTTTATGTTTATGAAAAGGGAAATGAATGAGTTACTAAGTCTAAATATTGCTTAAGAGTGGTTAAAATTGTTGAGTCAGGAATTAGGTTGAGAACTACAGATTAAAGATTTTGAGAAAAGCCAGGACAAGAAAGATCTGTTCTAATCTCTCCAGCTACTGAATGCAACTGAATGGCCATTTGAAAACATTTTTCAGGTTGTTTTCCTTTATTGCAGGTGAAATATTCATGCCTTTGGCAGGGGGGTAGCGGGGGGGGGGGGATTCCTATTGCCACAGCATAAAGGATTCACAGAAGCAAGTGTGATATCATTACTGATAGTTTAAAAGGATATGAAAGCCCTTGTTTCTACAGCGCATATTGAGCCAAATTAATACTAAGAAATTGTCTTTATTTTTAGTGAAGCAGTTTCTTCATTGTGTCACTTTAAAATAAGGACCATGGAATAAAGTTTCAAACTAAGCTAAACCTATTACTTTTAAGGCATTTAAAGATAGGCTGCATTTGTACCCTAAACAAGCTGAATGCCTATAGTCTAAGGGTACATGTCCCTTTACCCCCACTTCTGCTCGTTAGTTTCTGTCCGCTGGTACCTTTGCCTCTTTTTAAGGAAGTGGCCCGGTCACTCTTCATTTCCTGTACGTCAGATATCACAAGTAGTCCTGGCCTTTTTGCTCAGTGGTTAATGGCCCACAGACCAAAGGTTTACGGGTTCAATTCCTGGTCATAGGCACATATCTCAGTGCAGGTACCTCAATTATGGTTACCTTGGTTGTGGTTGGTCCTGGCTGGGTGTGGGTGGGAGCAACCAGTCAATGTGTCTCTCACATCCATGTCTCTGATTCCCTCTCTCCCTCCCTCCCTCCCTCTCTCCCTCCCTTTCACTTTCTCTAAAAAGCATTGGAAAAAATACCCTTCAAGTGTGTGTGTATGTGTGTGTATAAATTATCTCACAAGTAGCTGAAGTTGATGGATCAGTATCACATATGGATGTGGGTAGTAGTTTTGTTTTTATTGTGTTGAAATACTAATAATTTAAACTACTTTGTAAGCATAGGCTTTAAAAAACAAGCTTTTGAGCAGGGAACAATTCTAACAGCTTCCTTCACAGGCCTTTTACCTGTTTGCAGACCCCTGCCAACTGAGTACTATAATAAAGACAACTGTTCGAATATCCTGTTTTATTTAGAGACAATGGCCTACAGATCATTGTTTAATATAAAATTTTTTTCTTTTCTTTCCAAATATATTTTCTGCTAGATATTGAGGCTAAAACATGTCACAGTTGTAACAACAAAGAAAAATGTTAAACCCTTAAGACGTGAAACCTACACAGTGGATTTTATTAAGAAGCAGATTGAGGAGTTCAACATAGGGAAGAGACATTTAGCCAACATGATGGGAGAAGATCCAGAAAATTTTACGCAAGAGGATATTGATGTAAGTACAGCTGCTCTGTGGAAAAGTAATTGCTGGAAACTTTTAGATGCTGAAGCCACTGTTCTTCAGCCCGAGCCCTTTAGGTCTGTGTAAATTTTAATCAAATTGTCAGAATGAGGAAAAGTATGTTGCAAGTTGGAACTGTGGTTTCAAAGAGAGATTCTACTCTGTATTTGAAGCATAATAAAGTGTGGTGAGTTTTAGATTTCAACTAGAAATGGATGTTTTCCTTGATTGAAGGTCATAGGAGCCACTGTGAATGCTTATACACAATTTGGAAACATTTATCTGTAGGTAGTCTTAAACTTAGCTTTCATACAAAATGATAAAACAAATGGTCATGGAAATAGAGTCAGGTTTATAGGAAATCCTATAAATAAATCTGAGCCCAATGTTTTTTATCAACTTAACTATATATTTGAATTTTCAAAGTAACGGCATGTCCTAAGTGATTTGAGAATAGGTTAGAATGCTAGTCACATGCCATTCTTGAATTATAATCCTGAGAAAAGTAGTAGTGATAATACTTTTTTGCTAGACATGTCAAAATAGCTAGCAAAAGAACTTAAGAATTTAACAATTTTGAAGATTGTTCTAATTTTATAAAAAGTAACATGACATCCCATGGTGATCTACTAACATCTTTGTATAAATTTAACATTTTATATTATTTCAAATATATAATTATTTTCATCATTTTGTGTTTTTAGACATTTTAGTTTATTTTCCATCTTTTTTAAAAAATATATTTTATTGATTTTTTTGCAGAGAGGAAGGGAGAGGGATAGAGAGTCAGAAACATCGATGAGAGAAACATTGATCAGCTGCCTCCTGCACACTCCCTATTGGAGATGTGCCCGCAACCAAGGTACATGCCCTTGACCGGAATCAAACCCGGGACCCTTGACTCCATAGGCCGACGCTCTATCCACCAAGCCAAACCAGTTAGGGCTATTTTCCATCTTTTTGTATGCTGTTTGTAAATGGTACTTCAGTATCTTTCTGAGGCACCAGACCAACATGTTTAACTCAGCTAGAAGGATTTCTTATTGCCCTTGTACTTAGGTGACTTAGAGTTATGGACCTCATAGCTGCTATCCTGTTTTTTGAATTTTATGGTAATCTGGACAGATTTAGGGATATTGAGAAATCTGTATTTTTATAAGATTTTAATAAAAGATCATGCTACATTTTTAGAAAAGGAAACTGAGGCACAAAACATAAGCATCATATCTAAATATCTAAGTATGGATAAAGGGGAAACATTTAAAACTTCAAACTGTGAACCTTCTGTTCTTTCTTCATATCTGCCTCATTTCATAGGTAATAGATATCTGATATTATCCACAATATATTACATAATTTTTAGGTACATACTCAAAATATTATGATTTTCAAGAAGAAAGGGGACCTTTGAACAATAAAGATTTACTTTTGAAAAAGGGCAAAATGTAACTAGTGTTTGTATACTCAAACTTTTTTTTTTAAAGAAGAATTAAAGGACCAAAAACTAAATAAGGTCTTCTTCTGCCTTTAATAACATGTGTCCTTCTAAAAGATAAGGGAATGATGAGCATCTTAGCACAGCAGTAATCTACTCTAATAAAAGAATAATATGCAAAGTAGCCATCACTCCGAGACACCGAAGCCACACCCACCAGCCAAGCCACACCCACCAGCCAATCAGAGTGGCTGTATGCAAATTAACCCAGCCAAGATGGCGGCTAGCAGCCACGGAGCTAGAGTAAACAGGAGGCTTCCATTGCACCAGGAGTAAACTGCCTGCCTAGGCCGGCCGGGGCTCTACTAAAGGTAACAGTGTTTTAATTATAGAAGCCACAGAGCTGAAGCAAGCAGGAGGCTTTGTGCCTGCCTAGGCCTCGGATCAAAGCAACAACATTTCAATTATAGTTACACCAGGAGTAAACTGCCTGCCTAGGCCGGCTAGGGCTCTGCTAAAGGTAACAGTGTTTCAATTATAGAAGTCATGGAGCTAAAATAAACAGGAGGCTTCGTGCCTGCTCAAAGCAACAACGTTTCAGTTATAGAAGATAAATAAACCCCAGAAACTTTATTCCAGCCAGCCTCGCTTGGATGTTGGGTCAGTGGGAGCTGTGGGCAGCCGAAAGTGACCCTCAGCCCCTCACCCAGGCTGGCCACACCCCCATGGGGTCAGGGTTCCCACTGGGGGTCTTGGCCAGCCTGCAAACAGCCATCAGCTCCTCACCCAGGCTGGACAGGCATGCCAGCAGGTGGACATCCCCCGAGAGGTCCCAGACTGCAAGAGGGCATAGGCCGGGCTGAGGTACACCCCCACCCCCAAGTGCACAAATTTTTGTGCACAGGGCCCCTAGTGTTACAGAATTAATGTTTTTCAAAGAGAAATACACTTCAGTATCTCTGTGCCTCTAAATCTTCTCTCTTGAGATAACTTTTGCTATTTGCTTTTCTTTTTCTTTTATTTTGTTTGGGGGCTGCTTTACTGAGACATACTTCACATACCATCTCAAGAGTATACTTGACTGGCTTTTAGTCTGTCCACAGAAGTTTACAGCTATTTCCACAGTCTAAGTGTAGACCGTTTTCATTACCCCATAACAAAACTTTGTACCCTGTAGCAACCACTTTTCAACTTCCTCTATTCCTCTCAGCTCTGGGCAACTACTTTCTACTTTATATCTTTATAGATTTGCCTCCTCTGGACATTTCATATAAACAAAGCCATATAATTCTTGGTCTTTGGTGATTGGCTTCTTTCACTTAGCATATTGTTTTCAAGATTTATCTATGTTTTATCATGTGTCAGTTATGCATTCCTTTTTGTTGCCAAATACTTTTCCATTGTATGGATAGACTACATTTCTTTTTAATTCAGTCAACAGTTGATGTGCATCTGGATCGTTTCCATTTTTGGCTATTTTGAATTATGCTGCTATAAACCTGCATAAAAGTTTTTGTGGTGGTCACATGTTTTCAGTTCTCTTGGGTATGTACCTAAGAAACCATTGTTAATCCAAAGTCATGAAGACTTACACGTATATGTGTTTTTTTTTCTGAGAGGTTTATAGCTTTAGTTTCCAAGCTAAGTCTTTGGTTCATTTTGAGGCAATTTTTATATGTAGTATGAGATTGGGGTCCAGCATTATTCTTTTACATGAGGCTATCCAGTTATCCAGTGGCATTTGTTGAAAAGACTATTGTTTCGCCATTGAATTGTTTCGTTACCCTTAATGAAAATCACTTAGCTTAATGAAAATCACTTAGCTGTAAATATAACGGTTTATTTGTGGACTCTCAATTATATGTATGTTTATCGTTACACCAGTAATCACTCTCTTGATTACTGTAGCTTTGTAATAAATTTTGAAATTGGGAAGTACTCCTACTTTGTTCATTTGTTTCAAGAACATTTTGGCTATTCTGTGCCCCTTGAATTTCCTTAAGCATTTTAGGGTGAGCTTGTCAGTTTCTATAAAGAGCCAGCTAGTATTTTAAAAGAAATTATGTTGAATCTGTAGGTCAGTTTGGGAGTATTGCCATCCTAATATTACCTACTGATCTGTAAACATGGATGTCTTTCAGTTTATTTCTTTCAGTGATATTTTATAGTTTCCAGAGTTTAAGTTTGGCATTGTTTTTCTAATGCTTAAATTAAATGCATTAATTTCTTTTCTAAAATTTTAAATGGAATTGTTTTCTTTCTTTTTAATATATTTTATTGATTTTTTACAGAAAAAAAGGGAGAGAGAGAGTTAGTAACATCGATGAGAGAGAAACATTAATCAGCCTGTCTCCTGCACACCCCCTACTGGGGATGTGCCTGCAACCAAGGTACATGCCCCTGACCAGAATTGAACCTGAGACCCTTCAGTCCACAGGCCAATGCTCTAATCCACTGAGCCAAACCAGTTAGGGCTCTTTTTGGATTATTTATTGCAAGTGATTGAAATACAATTAATTTCTGAATGTCGATCTTGAATCTTTCACCCTTGCTGAATTCATTTACTAATTGTTACAGTTTTTTAGTGGATTCTTTAGGATTTTATGTGTTCAAATGTCACCTGCAAATAGAAATAGGTATAATTGTTTTTTTTCTTTTCAGTCTGGATGCCTAATTGCCCTGGCTAGCATCTCTAACAATATTGAGTAGACATGATGAGAGTGGACATCCTCATCTTGTTCCTGATCTTAAGGGAAAGCTTCTAGTTTTCACCATTAAATATGATGTTAGCAATGTTTTTGTTTTGTTTTTGTTTTTTTTGTATGGATGCTCTTTATCAGAAACAGGAAATTCCTTCCATATCTAGTTTGTTGAACATATTTGTCATTAAAGGATGTGTGATATTTCCAAATGCTTTTTCTGCTTTTATTGAGATGATCATTTCTTTTATTGATGTGGTATATCATGTTAATTGATTTTTTTCTTTATCTTTATTAAATTGAAATAGTATCACTTTCATATTGTTAGTATTAAAGAAACAAGCAAGCCCCCCCCAAAAGCTTATGACGTAACAAATCTTAGAGTCAGTCTAAAGCACAGTCTTATGTTATCTATAGATTTGTTCTAGGAATGATAAAAGCAAATCTAGATTTTTGTTTGTTTTTTAACATTGCTCAATGAAACATTACTTATTAATAGTAAAACTTCTAACAGGACCTAACACAAAGTATAGGATGTCACTTAAGGTTCATAAGAATCATATTTTATTCTGTATCAATCTTTTTTTTTTAAGTTTGAACCCATTGATTTATTAGAGTTTGCAAAATAAGTGACCATATACACTCTTACTTGTATACAAAGCTGTATTCACAGGTATATATCAATATGTGTTCATATACATATATTAGACATCTTCTATAATAAAAGCGAAACATGCAAATGTGACCGTTACCACCAGCCAATCAGAGCGGCTGTATGCAAATTAACCCAGCCAAGATGGAGGCCAACAGCCA
>PVJC01048492.1:0-12520 GCA_004026665.1 Murina feae | reverse complement strand
GGGGAGGGGAGGGGATAGAAGGATAAAACATAAATCTTGTCCCAAGAATTACAAGTCATTATTTGCAGATCCAGCCTCTGTGACTTGGTGAGAGACAGTGGGCCAGTGGTGTCGCCCCTCAATGCCCCTGGAAGCCAGTCTTGTCAAGCCTCAGTAGTCTGCTGATGTTGTCTGCTGGCTAAAGGTAATCACTGGGCACCTGCCAGCAGGCATGCATGAGCCTTGGTGCAGCTCCATGGCAGCCTTCCACATGACCCTCACTATAAAGGCAAGCTTGTGCCCTCAAAGACCCCGTACACAGATTGCCACCCCCATTTCCTTTCTGGCAACAAAGAGAAGGGATTCAACTTCAAATCTTCTTCCTACGTTATTTTCTCTGTTCTCAGCATCTCTATTCCATGCAGTAACTGCACTCACTTTTTACTGCTTTCTTCTCTTCCATTCCTGTTTCCTCTCACATCCCTGGTTCCCTGCAACAAGCTGGACTTAGCTCTACCAGCCCATGTGTACCAATTAAAAATCAAACCCAGCACCAAGGAGCTTCAGGTCCTCCTCAGTTGGTATGGGGAACGGGGTTGCAAAGGGAACATTGCTCCTCTCCACAACACAGCACAGAGCATCGCTCGTCACTGTCCATAGGTTCACTGGCCTCCCTAGACCAGGCTCCGTGAGGCCAGGGACCTTTCTCAGCACTTTATGGCAGATGGCAGGCACGTCATCAAGGTGTTGAATTAATACAGGATATGTGCCATACAGGTGCACTGACAGTAGCATGGACAAAGAGAACGGCAAAGTGATGGGGTCACAGATGACATCTGAGCACAGAGATTCATAAATTAACAGATAACCAGGTAAAGGAAGGTGGTGAGTCATGTGAGGCTCAACTGATATGCATGCACATTTATATCCTATGTCATCTACCATAGACATTCTGTGGAATCTTTCATTATTAATGGCAGCAGCTACAATTTTTGGAGCACTGACTAGATGTGGGTCACCAGGGAAATAGTGGTGAGGTCAACATGGTGCCTTCCCTCCTCTACCTTCCAGGGGATTTTAGAGGAAAGACACAGTTTGTTTAACTGTTTGCTAATAACTATTTGTGTGCCAAGTGTTACAAGAGAAGGACTGAACAGTTAGCAAGTACTTTACAGCACCGACCCCTGGGGGAGTGACTGGGGGAGAGGCGTCAGTAAGATGAATGAGGATGGGAGCGGGAGGGAGACTGTGGCCCAGGCAGAGGTCCACGGAGATCTCGGGCAGGAAAGCACTGGGCACATCAGAGCATGTTTTTCAAACTGCAAGTCACAACCCATTACTGGATTGTGAAATTAGTTGAGTCAGTTGTGACCTACATTTTGCTAAACATGAAATAGGGTTGAATGGAAAATCAGTACAAAGCACATAGGGCTGTTTGATGCAATTTGTCTCACTCACATATACAGTTAACAAAAACATCAGTGCATTGGATTGTCACGTAAACTTATTTCTGGCTGTGTAGTCCACACTGCAACCACCGTGCAACACGCATGGAGAGTGAGGAGCAGCGCAATGGAAGAATAATCCTCCCAACCAGCCTACAGGTTAGCTATTATGTCTGTTTCACAACAGAGACCAAACTGCTTGCTGAGATCACCCAGCTTATCCAGATGCAAGGACGATTTGAAGCTAGAGAAGAATCTCCCAACTACACAGGCTAAAATACTGTCAGTACAAATGGGTGCCAATGAGTGGAGTTACCATTCCAATTCTAAATCCAACCTTTAGATACGGGTATCTGTGCTTTAAAGGACATCTCAGACAAGAAAACATACCCCAAATGACAAGATTAACTGAGAAAACAAGCCTGGGGTGTCTGGTACCTGGTAGGCAATCCTACTCTTCACGTTAAGTGCTAGCCAGATGCACCACCAATTCTCCACTAGCTAATTCCGGTATTTTTCTATTGTACTACCTAATAAAGGGTTACGTATGCAGTCCACCTGTTTCTGGCTGCTGTTTCTTTCTTTCCAGTAAGATAATTTTCTGAGCCAAGTGCACAGAAGGCCCTCACATCTGCTGGGCTGAACTTCATTTAATAAATAAACGAATGCATGCCTTTTCATGCTAGTTATCCTTCTCCGGAGAAGAAAAATCATTCCTAGTTGGCAGAAATCATTCAGATCAAGATTCGTTGACATAGAGAATATTCCAAGTCCTAAATGTTCTTACCTAGGAAAATGTGAACACCAAATAAGCGACTGACAGTGAACACATCTTTGAACAAAAGTCTTTAAATCAGGGCCACCACCAGGGGTTGTTCCGAGTCCCCAGGAACACTAGCGTCCTGTTGACTAGATTAATCCAGTTCATTGGACTAATACTAACTATCAGTGCAGCAAAGGCCTCATACTTTCACATTATTCTGAACATGCTTTTCTACATTATTTTCAGAATGCTAAATAAACGCCAAAAAAGGTAGCTAAAATAAATTATTAAGAACTCCTTAGCTGTGCATCTTGAGAACCTCTTGTTCTCTGTCTGAGTTTCCATTTCTGAAAAAGCAGTGTAAGCAGGTTAGGCCACTTACAAGCCACCGCGGTCTTTCATCAAGTGGCAAGTCACACAAAGCCACCTCCGCCGCTTTTGCAGAGGAGAGGGGAGCAGGAAACTGTTGTCCCAAAGCCTGGGAGGAGACCCGATGCCCCTGCCTCTGGATTTCCTCATGATTTCCCCACTATCTCATGTCTCCACCAGGGTCTGCAGACAAAGATAGTCCTTCCCAAATTCATAGGATTTTAGTTTACCAGGTCTAAAATCCCATGGGTTCATATATATTTGTAAAGCACCAACAGAACAGACCATTTATTGCACGGAGACCTTGATAATAAAGCTTAACATTCTCTACTTAAAGAATGAAAGGATCCCAGACTCTGGGTCTACCAGAATAAATGTTATCTAAGTGTCCATGCCGAAGGCCTGACTTTTGGAGAGAAACTTGCAATGAGGCCTTCTGCCTTATGAGTTAATTGGGGTCTACTTTCAAAAACAGCCCAAGCCAGAGTCTCAAACCCTGTTAAGTTCTGCTTTCCAGGGAGTGGGCAGGTGCCTACTTAAAAGCCATTACAATCCACGCTATACCTTTAAAACAAACATGTTATTTCCAGCACAAATCCATGGCAGAAGGCCTTTCAATATTCCTTCTGCACATGCAACCCATTAGGTTCAAAATATGGATTATTTAAAAATTAACAGCAGCATCCAACTCATGATGAGTGCTCATACAGGAGGCATTTTGTGAATCACCTTACACTCTCTCTCATTCATGGCATCTAACGTAAGTTTGCTACCATTGCCATTTTATAGATAAGGAACCTAAGGCTCAAAAGTGAACTGACTGGGACAATGGGATAGCCACACTCAAGAGAATGAATTTGGATCCCTTACCTCACACTATACATAAAAATGAACTTTCATGGACCAAAACCTAAATGTAAGAGCCAAAAGTATAAAACTCTTAGAAGAAAACATAGGGATAAATCTCTATGACTTCCGATTTGGCAATGGATTCTAAGATATGACACCAAAAGCAAAAGCAACAAAAGAAAGAAATAGTAAATTAGACCTCACCAGAATTTAAAACTTCCATGTTTCAAAGCACATAATCAAGAAAGTGAAAATCACAACACAGAATAGGAGAAAATATTTTCAAATAACATATCTGATAAGGCACTTGTATCCAGAATATAAGGAACTCTTAGAATTCAATAATAAGATCTCCAATAGACTTTTTTCTTCTAAGAAGATACTCAAATGGCTAATAAGCACCTGAAAAGATGCTCAACATCATTAGCCATCAGGAAACTATAAACCCACCAGGAGATGCCATTTCATCGTCAGTATGGCACAGCCACTTTGGAATACAGTCTAGCAATCCCTGCAAAAGGCAAACAGAGATACCACAGCAATTCCACTCCTAGGTATGTATCTTAGAAAAACGAAAGCAGATGCTCACACAAAAGATTGTATAGCAACGTTCATAGCAGAATTATTTATAACCAAATGGTTGAAACAAATGAACATCAAATGATGAACGGATAAACAAAATATGGTATGTCCACACAGTGGAATGCTATATGGCCAGGAAAGAAATGAAGTACAGACACATGCTACAACATGGATAAACACATTATAGAAGTTAAAGAAGCTAATCAGCAGACCATGTACTATATGATTCCAGGTATATAAAGTCTCCAGAATGGGCAAATATACAAAGACAGATAGTGGAGTGGTTCTTGCTCGATTGAGTAGCAGTGAAGGGTACAAGGTTTCTTTCTGAGCTGATGAAAACGGTCCAAAACTGATTGTGATTATGGTTACACAACTTCGAATATGCTAGCAACCACTGGATTATACATTTTAAATGGCTGATTTGTATGGTATGTGAATTATATCTCAATAAAGATAATACAATAAAAAAAATTAACTAAGATATTAAGCAGAGGAAACAGTTCACTCCTGGTTTCTTACAAGCATTGTGCCCAGGCCCTGAACAGAACACGGAACTGCCTTCCAAAATAGAAAAGACCACACTCCTCAGTCACCTGTCCAAATCCACACTTCTTCCAGCAAAGCAGGCAGGGCACGAGGCACCTCAAAAATCGCCTTCAAATAGCTTCTAATTTTAATTTGTCAGATACAAGAGCAAAGGCATGTATTACACACTAATCATTATAAAGCACAGTGTAGTGCATGACTTTGCTCTTCTGGTAATAATGTGTAATACAGGATACATTACAGAACACAGACTACGATATAATATAATACAATACAGATTATATAATATAATACAGATGATAATCCCAAGAGGTGACCACAGAGAGGGTTAGATCACATCCAAGGAAATATAAAACGGATTTATTTCCACCGGAGGAAAAAAATAAAACATTTCCCCTAAACACTGACTACAATTATTTATAGCGAAAGAAAATGCGGAGTAAAATTTCCAACATTTACTCATCCTGAACATATCTAAAACAAATGGGGGGAAGTTTTATGATTGCGTTCAATTTCTCCATGTTAATTAAAACAGGAACTTGATATCCGGGATCTGAGGTTTATTTCTGGTACAGGTCTTAGCAAAGCACATTATTCATCCGTTGTGGAAATCCACCTCTTTACTGTTGAGGTCTGAAATAACCTAAAAATGCAGTAAGTCATTAGCTCAGAGAGAATGTGTGTCTTACGCCTCATTTTTAAGGGGTTCAGTTAGGGAAATCACTAGAGTGTTCAGGGGGTGCAGTAAGCCACCCTCTCTCAGGGACTCTTCTTTCTCTGACACTAGGCTACTACCTCCCCCTTGTGGCCACCCTGGGGATTACAGCCTTCATCCCAACATCTCCTTAGGAGCCTATGAACAAATACAAGAGCAAAGCCCTTTCCATGATTGACCACCATCACTGTGAAGGCCGTGGCCATGTGAAGTTCTCACGTACCAACTATGGTGAAAGTGTCATTTGGTTAATTCTTTATTAACCAGCACCACTAACAAGTACTTGGCGTATCAGGGACTTAACAAGAATCTTCAAAGCTTTAACTTGAATAGAACTAACTCGCTATTGCCTACCCTGAGAATTAAACAGGTGGACTTTAGAACAAAATGTTTTTAAACTGTGGGGGGAGGAGAAGCCTTCTAAATTTAGATACTGCACCTGAATTCTGAAGGTAGGTGGTAAAAATAGATTACTCTGAATACATATAAAATAGCAAATCCTTGGGAACGGAACTTTTTTTTCCTTTTATCTGAAAGGGATAAAGAAAATATTTTTAGGGCCATTATTCATAGTCTTGGAAAACCCAGTCACATTCTTACTTTGACATATAGGGAGGGTCAAGGATAACATGCAAAGTCAGCTAGGTAAGTTTCAAACAAATCCTGACTTCTTCTCACACCTCACGTTCCCATCGCCATTCATTCACAGGCATAATGAAGAAGCTAGTGTGGTTCTGAGGGTGACTTAAGAACCAGTCAGCATGGATACACAGAAAGATACCCACAGAGAGCCTAGAGATGGGATAAATCAGACAACTTTGCATGAAAGCGTTAGACAAATCATCAAACTGGCAATTGGGATCTATATTACGAAGAGCTGGAAGGTGTTAATCAATATACTGAATTTTACATGGAAGCCAGGTAACAGACACTGTGATCAGCCTCTTATTTGTCTCAGGGGAGATAAAATTTCAGGACACTACAGTGGGGGAAAGCATGAAGGAGGATGTAGGCCAGAGATTGACAGGTAACTAACACACCAACCTGTGTGGACCAATCCCCGCTGCCCACAGTTCTACCTGCTGGAGTCTAAGAGCCAGTCTGGACTCCTCAGGCAAGGGCTCAACCAAATACAACGTCTGCCAAGGGCAATGGACAGAGGGATTATGCACTGTTCCTGTCTTCCTTTTGTATTTTTCTAAGCTTAGCATTCCTGAATTTAGTTTGTCCTTCTCTGTTTACAGATGGAAAACTTGGGTCCAGAGAAATGAAGTTAATTCAAGGTCATACAACTAGTTAGTGGCTGAATCAGGTGTGCAACCGAGTCTCTGATTCCATAGCTGAACCCACAAATCTAGGTGGGAGAAGACAGAGTTCATACAGTAATTAAAAACAAACAAAAAAAACAACAAAAAAAAGGCTAACATTTGTTATGAAAAAAACCCTTGAAATAGAAGCAACATTGTCTCAGGAACTTTCACAGAAACTATCCTGTGGTTAAAAACACATTCTTCCCCCTTTGCAAATAGGAACCTAACGTTTCCTGCCTGTCAATCAGAACAACACAACACAGCTCCTCAAGGGAATTCACTGCGGTTAGAGGAAGAGAAAGTGTGTGAGAGGGAGCAGGTGCAGTGCAGACCTTCGGTGCTTCCTTCAGAAACGAAGTCTCCCCCTGGGAAGAAGAGCTGAGAAATGTTCTTCCCTGTTAGTCTTCAGGGCACCCTAAGGCTTGAAAGAACAGTGGGTACCGTGAGGGGGGAAATGTGTAGCGAGAGCTTTCAATGCTTACCTGCTCTAAGGTCAGCTGCTTGGAAATGGTATCGTTCTCCAGCTTCTTAATTTTCTTCATCAGTTTGTTGACCTGGAATTCCTGCTCCTGCTCGAGGTGTTGTTCCAGTTCGGCTTTCTCATGCTGCAACTGGAAAGTGAAAAACACAGAGATGCTGTGGGAACCCCGGCTCCAGAGGCTGGTCACACCGAGAGACATCCCCGCAAGAGCGACGCTGCAAACCTCTGCTCATATATGCCAACGTGCGCCTAGTAACTGCTGCTCGCTGGTCCCCTAACTTAGATCCAGCAATTAGATTGCGTGCGCGCGCGCGCGCGCGCGCACACACACACACACACACACACACACACACACACACACACAGGCGCTCGATCTTAACCAAAGGCCGAGAGACGAAAGGACAAATACATCATGAGCATCAAACCATGATTACATGGACTTCAACTGTAAAAAACGTAAGTGGTTGCCTCTGTAGAGAGGAACTGGGAGGCTAGGGAATGAGAAAGGAAGGAAACTTACCTTTTAACATATAATCATAAGCATAAAAATTAATAAATTAAGAAAGAAATATATACTGTCAGTAAATGAATTACACAGTTTACTCAGAGTTCCTCTCTATACTGTGTGTAGAAAGGAAATAAACGTTACAATCACAACACATACTTACTAAATTATTCTGGATGCTGTTTCCCAATGTACTAGAGAACTTGCTTTGGCAAAAATAATTCATTATCTTTCTATAATGAGATCATCCATCATACCTCCTACCATCTTCCTTAAAAAAATAAGAGGGGGAAATCTTCTTATTTATGCAATTAAATAAGTTGGAAGGGAAAATACCAAAAAAAAATAATTTACTCCAACCTTCAAAAACAAGTAACAGAAACCCAGTGGACACAAGACAATTGGGGTTTTCAACGGTAACTATGCGCTGGTTGGACATTCTCAGGTGGGGGGCTGCTGGTCCATGGCAGGGGCTGGGAGAAACAGTGCATGAGGGCCTGCTGCGTTCAGAACCCAGGGGAGATTGAGTAAAAGCTACTGACCCACAAGGAAGCACATCCCGTTTCACTTGGTTTAGGATGACACTGCTCCCTCACTTTGCCTTCAAATGCATTTCTTTGCACAGACGCTGTACCCCAGGCCTTCACATGTGTTAGGCAGGCATGATCACCCCCACTGTTTATGTCACAACAAGGTTCCTGGGCCAAGGCAATTCAGCTAGAAAGCAGCAGAATCTGGAACCAAAACCCCACTCTGAACACCAAACGTGTGTTCTCCCTCTGGATCCTGAGCAAACCTAAGACGGGCCTGACTCTGCCCACTCATGCCTAGTGCGTCCTTGGACCGATTAAGCGCAGAAAATGATGCCCCGCAGGCTCGCCCAGGGGGTGCCATGTCTCTTTGTAAACCCTGCAGAGGTGTGATGGACAACAGCGCAGGCTCACCAGGACCTGATCAGCTTCTAAATCAGCGGTTCCCAACCTGTGGGCCGCAACCCCTTTGGCAGTCAAATGACCCTTTCACAGGGGTCGCCTAAGACCATCCTGCATATCAGATATTTACATGTTGATTCATAACAGTAGCAACATTACAGTTATGAAGCAGCAACAAACATAATCTAATGGTTGGGTCACAACATGAGGAACTGCATTTAAAGGGCCAGAAGGTTGAGAACCACTGCAAATGGTTACCTGACCCTGCCTACCTGACAATTCCCACTGCTCTGAACGCACAGATTTGGTGAGAGAAAAAAAGAAAGGTTAAAATCCAACATCATCTTCTAACGCTGGAAATGTTGTCTAAACAGATGCTGTTTTTCCTCCAACTGTTTCTGATATGCAACTAAAAAAAATAAAAAAAAAAGAAAAGGAAAGAAAAAGCTGGTCAACCTTGCAGAGACCCAGAAAAGAGCAGATGTGAGGAGGTGCTTACAGTGACAAGTCTATTTTTGGCCAGCTCTTTACAACTCACGTTCTGCAAGATCAAGCAGTAATGAAAAGAGCTAAGAAGAATGGACAGCGAACAAGACGAGATCCTGGCATTTCAGACACAAAAGGTCCAAATGGGAAAAATATGACTTATGAGGACAAACACCAAAAACACAGCAAAATGGGTACATCTATCTGTGGATCCTATGGTATAGTTACAATATTATCCTTACCCTAAAATAGTTTATCAACACTGAATTTAAATGACATCTACTGGTTTTGGAAAAATGAACTTTACAACCTTTAAATCATTTGCTAAAGCTTTTTTGTTAAAGCTGTGTTTTCCGCCAATATGTTTTCAATTGCTGCTATTTTTATTTGAGAGAACTCTCCCTCCCCCCGCCCTTCATCCTTGGTTAAGGTTAGGCTTTGGTCCTGAGGGAAATTAACACAATAAAGGATGCAATCTAAAGTTGAAAAATCTCTTTCCCACCACTATTAATCTTAACAAAGAGAAGGTTCTCATTAGCTTACTGGGGAAAAAATCATATTGAGACAGATGGTGTAATTCTATCAATATCTGATTAATAAATCTGTAAAAGCTCTCCATTTTAAAAGGTTTTTCCCTCTCAAAAACTATACCCCAAGGAAAACTGGATGGTAAAGCTGTCGTTACCAGGTCCCTGGGTTATACTAACCCATTTGGAAAATATCAAGTCACCCTGAGATCTGTTTGCCAAAAAACTCAGTTTTCATCTTCCCCAAAAGACAGATGAAACAAACAGCTTCGCTGCCTGCTGTGTTCTGCCATCTCTCAGGTGGCATGCAATGCAAAAGCAGAGCATAAAGTTTCTGCACAGAGCATTGGGAACAGAAAATATGCTTCTTCCTTGAAACAAAGAATCCAGCAATAAAGAGAGAAACAGAGAGAGAAATACGGAAACAACCCCCTCCCCCAAAAAAATCCACAAGAAGAGAGTTAAGACGAACAAGAAGGGGGAAGGAATCTTGAGGAAACTAATAACCCTGGAGTTTGCCCCATTGCAATTTGCATGAGAAAAATTCGGAAATTGTTTGTTTTAAATAGATACCATGCAAATTCAAACCATTTGGCCCCATCAGGCTTAAACCAATACCCTGAATTCACCTATTTTAAAGCTACAGCTCATGACACTAGAAACACAAACCCTAAACGGAAGCCTGGTTGAGGCTGGCCCAAGGTTAACTATCAGAAATAAACTCCTGTTTCATCTCAGAATAGCATCTCCAATAAGGGCATAAAATTCAACTTCTAATCCAAGTCTTAATGCTTTTATGAGCAATTTTAAATCTACCAAGAAGGTCAAAACATCCTGAACTAGAACAAAAAGAATTCAAACTAAGAAGTACATAGTCAAGCACATTCTATTAATGTGTTTAAAATACAGCTCATGTGTTTGCCTTAAATATACTTAAAGCAAAATGCTTGCTTAAGGTATATTGTTATTTTTCAAACTCAGAATTTTCTGTAAATGCACTTTTTATAAAGTAAATCTCAAACACGGAATAGCTTTCTATGTGCAATATATTGTTAACATTAATGAAAAAGGCAGCCCTGAGAAGCTGAAGTCACATTACATAACAGATGATCCATCGAGGCGCAGTACATTTTCGCTGGAATTAGAATTATATAAAGAAAGATTTGTTCCTTAGGAATCAGCATGAAAAACCTAGCAACATTAACTGAAAAAGCCACAGGCAAAGCTCTAACTCTAAATCTGTAAAATTCCAAGTACTACTGAAACGCAGGCATTTTCTTATTGTATCCGATTCCATGTGTGGAGTCCCAAAGCAAACTTTCAGCCCATTAAAAAAACACAAATATAGCGTTAATTTGACCTAACACAGGCTAACTGTAAGCATCCATTCAGTTTTCAATAACTGTTGTCACATCATTTGCCAGGGCTTTCTGGTGTGATTCAGTCCTGTTATGTAAGTGAGTCAGGAACGCTTCGCTACATTTATTCTGGGCAAAATTCTCTCTCGCAGGTAGAGGCACTGAAAATCGTTGACCTGGCAGACGCACCATAGGTGCACATGCAGGTGGGCTGGGCGACGCGTGTTTGCAAATCTGGGTTTGGGTTAATCCAGCCCAGGCCAAGTGAGGCGAGCCTTCTGGCCACCAGCCCCGGGACCCAGCTTCCTCAATGCAACTTGAAAATACACTCAAGATGCCCCTGCCTCTGTTCTCACTGTCAACACTAATATTTCTCTCTTGCGTACTCACCACAGTCCCACAACCATCTGCTTTAGGCAACATAAAGGCCACCGTAAGACAATAACTGCATTAAGTCACTGGACTGTCAACAATTATCACGTTATTAACATGAGCTTTGAAGAAGAGTTCAAAGAGACTGGAGCACTGAGTCTCTCAAAAACCAACTTTTCACAACTGCTGCATAGAGCAGCCTGAGCAGAAAGTTAGCCTCCCACCTCAAACGGAGAGAACACCAGCACTTAATGCCTCCCATGCCCACACGAATTCCCACCTCCCCCTTCTGTTACTGGAACCATTATTCTCGGTCAGCACCCCAGGTCACATCGGTTACCCAACCGTTAAGTCAGCCTTGGTAACAGCTGTCAAACACACCCTCTTCTTTCCAAGCTCGTGCCCCAGCCTAGCTCAGGTCTTTGATTCATTCCCCTTCACAGGGCCACTGTCACAGCCTCCTAACAGATCTCCCAGGTCATTGGAGCAGACAAACTCAGTTACTTCAACACCCTGCTCAAAACCCTTCCATGGTTCCCTGGGACTTAACTCGTTGTTAGCATGGCGTTCAAGTCCCTCCATGTAAGTTTCCCATACTTTTCTCATGCTATTTTCATACCCAGCCCCGTTGACAGTCTAAGGAAGGTTTGTAAACATAAATGCTTTCAGAGTCTAGGCATCTAGCAAACAAAAAATGAATGGGTCTAAGCACACCAGTGGTAGCAACTGCCAATAAAGGCAAAGCTTACAGGATTTTAACATGAAACCCACCAGGCTGGGTAACACTTCTGGAGGCTCCTCTGGCCCAGGGGTTTGCAGATGGCCAGCACTGCTCATCACACTGGACCCTTCTAATGCAAGTTACTGCACACTTCTGCCCCTGGTCACACTGTGCCCTCTGGCTAGAGTCCCTGAGTCTCTCTCTCTCTCTCCTTGAACTTACTGAAACTGGGAAATGGCTCAAAAGACATCTTCCAGCATCTTCCCACACACCCTAGAACAAGGAAGACTCCCCCTCCTTTAAGCTGTGACAAGCACACAGTGTACTTGGTGTACATTTTAATGCCTAGTTCACTGTGTTTTTCACATCCTTTCTGTTAGCTACTTCTAAAAGCGGTTAACACTGCAAGGCACTAGTTACTATGTACCAAGCACTTTATGTATGTCAATCACTAAACCGCCATATTCTATGGTAGACACTATCGTCTGTACTTTACAGAGGATGAAACCACAGGTTAGAGAGGTAAGGTAACTTGCCCAAAGTCACACAGCTGGTAAGAGGTAGATTCGGGGTTAAC